>JBAIAC010000001.1:44620000-44849033 GCA_037349315.1 Chelydra serpentina
CAATGGAGCTCGTGGAGTTTTTTGGATCCAGTATTTCTACATTTTAAAAAGAATTTGAATCTATATTTAGTATATGGGAGACAATGTTGAAATCGGTAATGCTTTCTCTTTTATACACTTCTGAAAAAGTTACTTCTCATTATTAAGATCGAGCAATGATAGGGACTTTAATGTTCCTTGCTGCACAGAACCTATTGGTCATGAAATCACATGTGCTGGTATCTTTGAATAAAGATTAAATTGATCCACAGAATATTCCCTGGAGTGCAAAGTCTAGTCAGGTAAACTGGCTTCTCCTGACTCATCAAGCTTTATTAATTTCCCACCCCCCTCAGCAACCTGCTGTAATAGTCCATTGATGATCTCTAAATCCTCCTTGCCCAGCTGAAAAGCCCATTCAAATATTTTAGTGCTGACAGGCAGAAATTCTGTAAAAATGCAAATTTCCTTCTACTGAAGGGCAAGAAGCCAAGAAATGGTTTTTAAAATATTTTTTATTAGAATAGAATATGCATGAGTTTTGGTGAGTTCTTACAGCTGGAATGCAGAGTTTTGAGCATTTCTGCCTTCTGTAAGATCACTGGTATTTTGATTCTCTGTATATCAATACTTCATAACTTTGGTGCAGAATACTCATTTTCTATACCTTCCCAGATAATATAGGGCTTAAATGCTGCCCTCTGCTCTGCTGATGAACAAAGACTCCCCAGTGCTCAAGAAAGCACTAGGAGGGGTCCTTGCTACAGCTTAAATACCAGTCTTAGTAAAAAAAAAATCCCTAAGACTGGAAACTAACTGAATACCACGTAAGCCCCACTCAGCAGGGCATGTTAATTGGTGGCACACATTGATCTTTCCAGAGCATCAGTAAGGTGTAACCCAGATAACACCACACTGGGAGGGGTTGCTAGCACTTTGGAGGACAGGATTAGAATTCAAAACAACCTTGATAAATTGGAAAACTGGTCTGAAATCAAAAGTCTGTACTACACTCTGAAAGAAAAAAATAAAATACAAAATGGGGAATAACTATGTAGGTGGTAGTACTACTGAAAAGGATCTGGAAGTTGTAGTGGATAACAAATTGAATATGAAACAACTGTTTACTGCTGTTGTGAAAAGGGCATATGTCATTCTGCGGTGTATTAGTAGGCGTGTCATTGATAAGACATAGGGAGGTAACTGTCCTGCTCTACTCGAAACTGGTGATGCATCAGCTGGAGTATTGTGTCCAGTTTTGGGCACCACACTTTAAGAAAGATGTAGACAAACTGGGGAGAGTCCAGAAGAGAGCAACAAAAATAATTAAAGGTCTAAAAAACATGACCAATGAAGAAAGAGTGAAAAAATTGGGTTTGCTTAGTCTGGAGTAGAGAAGACTGGAGGGGGCAAGGACATGATAACAATATTCAAGTATATAAAAGGTTGTTGTGAGGAGGAGGGTGAACATTTGTTCTCGTTAACCTTTGAGGATAGGAAAAGAAGTGATGGGCTTAAACTGCAGCAAGGGAAGTTTAGGTTGGACATTAGAAAAACACTTCCTAACTTTCTGGGTAGTTAAACACTGGAACAGATTGCAGCAGAGAGAGGTTGTGGAATCTGTCATTGGAGGTTTTTAAGAACAAGTTAGACAAACACCTGTCAGGAATGATCTAGTTTTACTTAATCCTGCCATGAGTGCAGGGCACTGGACTAGATAACCTATGAGGTCCTTTCCAGCCCTACACTTCTGTGTTTCTCTGGCCACTGAAGGTAGGACAAGAATAATGGGCTTAATCTGTAGCAATGGAGATTTATGTTAGCTGTTAAGAAAAACTTTCTAACTACAGACTTAGTTTAACTAACAAAGATAGTTAAATTCTGGAATAGGCCTTCAAGGGAGGTTGTGGAATCCCCATTCTTGGAGGTTTTTAAGAACCGGTTAGACCAGGGGTCTCCAAACTTTGAGACGAGGGCCTTATTAGATTTTTGAAGGGACTTCGCGGCTGAAGCGACTGAAAAAATTAAATATATGCAAAATCGTTAAAAAAAATAAATATTATTTTAGGATTAGTGAGAAGTTGGTACCGATGTTTTTCTGACAAAATAGCTTTTAGCTGTGGTTCCAAGTTAGTGTGCTCATCAGCTCTGCAACCCTGGCAGGAGTGCAGTTACGTCATGAAGTTCTGCCGCTGCTCTGGGGTTTCCGCTGCTGGCCCCTTGCCAGCTGGGGTCCCGCTGCTGGCCCCAACCAGCGCCCGCTGCTGGCCTGGGTGAAGGAACCCAGGCTGGCAGCGGGCTGAGACCCCAGCTGGCAGGAGCCCCGGGCGGGAACCCCAGAGTGGGGGCGGACTGAGCCGCTCAGCCCGCTGCTGCTCTGGGATTCCCGCCGCGGGCTCCTGCCAGCCGGGGTCCCGCCGCCCGATGCCATGTTGGTTAGGGGGTCGGACAATTCGAAGCCGGCCCGCGGGCCAAAGTTTGGAGACCCCTGGTTTAGACAAACACCTGTCAGTGTCAGGAATGGTCTAGGTTTACCTGGTTCTGCCTCAGCACAGGGGGCTAGACTTGATGACCTCTCAAGATCCCTTTCAGCCCTATATTTCTAGGATTCTAAGATAGCTTATTGCCTTTGGCTTTGCCAGTGGAATGCTGCCTTGGTGAAGTTCTTGTGTTTTTTTAATTTTTCTTTAAAAGGTGGATGTAAAAAGTGAAATGATGTGAGGATTTTATTTCAAAGGGAATATAAAATTAGCACACTGCTCTGGTTTGGTATAGCCAGCCAACTTTGATCAGAAAATAATACATGATTAAATATCATACTGATTTTCTTTTTCTCTCTCAATTCTATAGTTTGAAATAGCACACTGTCTGTTTATTAGTTTATGTCCAGGACCACTTCAAAGGATGTTGCACTCTCCTCAAAATCAGGAGTTGAAAAGTAAAGAAAAAAGTGATCGTACTAAACACGCATTCTGCCCCTCCCACAATCCCATAATTTCCAACTCCTTGTGCCCACAACTCCAAAAGTTCACTAGTTCCCAATCCCCTAAAATGGGACATACTGCTCAGATATAAAGTGAAGATGACATGTTCTCTGAAGTGCTGTCCTTTTCACTAGGTACAGTTAAAACAACATACTTCATCTCCGCTTTCAATATGGCTCTTAGACCTCATTTAAGAGATCACATGGGCTTTTGTCAGCTCAGCAAGATGTTACTTTTTCAGATGGCTGTCATCCTGGAATCCAAAATATAAGCTGTTGTTTAAAAAATAAAGTGACTAGTCCTTATGTCTGAGTCTGCAGACACCCTGAAACAATAGCTCTGAGAAGTGTAAACTGCCCCATTGATGTCGCAGATATGTAAATATGGAAGGAATAAATTAATATCAATATTAACTATTTCACTTCCAGACAAAGCACACAACAAAGGAGAGGCACAATCATATTCTGAAGATCTGCACAATATACTTGAGTAGCAGGTGAGCTACACCTGGTGGGGGGAGGGTGGGCGGAGTATGCAGAGCTTAATGAGAGATATAAGCAAATACCAATAGAAGCAAAACCTAAGGCGTGCAGAGGAGTCCAACAGGGCATCCAAGCCCAATGCAGGTGAACAAAGATTAAAGAGTCCAGTGGGGCATCTGATATCCGTAGAGGGGCAGCTGAACCTGAGGAGGTCAGCACAGCATGCATGAGCATATTCTGAATATTTGCACAAGCCAACTGTGAGTGTCTTCTCATTTTGTAATCTCAAATGGGTAGAACTTGGTTTGTGGGCAGAGCTTGGAAGTGTTCCACTATCTTTTTTTATTTTTTAAACACCAATTTACATCTGCCTCACTTACTATAAAGACAGAGCTACAAGGAACCTCCTCCCACCCATCATGTATGCCCACCAAACAGAAATCAGATTTGCCTAAGCCTTAAATCACTCATTGATAGTGAAAATCTCGAACATCTCACCTTTTATTCTCAGAAACCACAGTCAATTATCCTCAGTCCCGCTGTAAATCAGAGAGCCCACCTAACCTCATACACACAATAGCAGTGCATTATACTACCCTTATTGATTCTTAACCCAGAATTGAGAGACAGTACTGTGTGGATAGATAGTTATTGTTACGGCTGATTCAATAGTGTATGATTAATATAGTATGTTGTGGGTTTTTTAAAATGTATATATTGAATGATTTTTCACAGTATTTGTCCAGCTACACTTTTGCTGTACATTTGTTGAGCAATGCAATCTGTGATTTTCCACCAGCCCTTGTTATGTACCTTGTATGCCACAAGGTAAGTGAGCCACTACAGAAATACAGGGTCAGAGTTAAAGTTGTTTGTGAAACCTTTACTGTGAATTTCTATACTTTTTACAGTCTTGTTTTAGTCTCAGTTTCTCATCTATAAATAGGAACAATAATGTCTGCAGATCTTTAACTCAAAGTTTCCAAACTTTGGAACCTTATTTAAAAATAACATTGAAGTGTCTGACTTAGGGTTTGGTTCGGTTTTTACTGACTTAGGGTCTGATTCAAAAGCACACTGAAGACAATGGAAGACTTTCTATGGACATTATGGGCCTGATCCAAAGCCTATTAGACGGCTTTGCAAGCTAAAAATAAAGGGAGGGGGCTTGTTTTGTTTTTGTCTGGGAATAACTGACTATTTTATGCACTCTACTTTTTGCTTAAACATTTATTTCACTATCAATTCCTTGACTCCCAGGCAATCCACAGTGGTGATAGTGTGTGTAACTTTATTGGTCTTTAAATAAAAAGAAGTCAGTTGAACTAATTGGCTAATACTCTGGTAATGAAGACGGACAATTGTTTGATTTATTTCAGCTTGTCTTAATATCTAACTTGCTGTCCTCTGATGCCATCCAGATGAGACAAGCATGAGTGTTAAGCAATAATTGTAGCACAGGGCACTTTAATTATGGGTTAGGAAAATATTATGCCTTTAGCTATGCCTCAGGCCAACTAACTCTGGTTGGTTAAGACTCATTAATCCCCAGGAGATACCCTGTGTCTCTTTCATGATCTCTGTAAGATAAATAGAGGCAGCAAAACTTTTCGAGTCCCCTTGTCCATAGTTTTTTGTTCCATTATAATTGCACAGTGGGGCTGTTGTTCCATTGTTCACTGAGTTCTAGAGTATCTGTGCACGATGTGTTAAATAATATCATATTTATTGTTGGTCAGCATTATGCTTAGCTTTGGAGTTGTTTGAATGTAATGGAGTTTAATGTACTTGTGACAAAAATACTGGATCTCTATGTCAGAGACAGGAAGAGACAAAGCAAAGCCCTTTACAGATATTCATGAAGGTGGATTGTATTTCTGTTGCAAGTTAAAATGCAACTGTCAACACTTTCTTTCACAAAATGTATGAAATTATGACTATATGCCCCTTTCTGTTTATGGAGCACAAAGTAAAATTGTTTTAGGCAAAGCAATATCCACCCCTTTTGGGGGTTGTGTGATACTAACACAATACTGTTGTAAGATCTGATTGAACAGAATTGTACCTGTACCTGACCTGAATTGGAACTCATAATTACTAAGAAAAATCATGAGCAGTAATTGTTGTTTACATCAACCACGGACCTTTAAAATTTAATAAAGCCTTTATATTCAATTCGGTAAAGCCACCATCTCCTGCTGTGAGTCACTTCTCAAAACATACATTTTCCATAATGCATACAGTTAATGGAACCTGATAATGGCTAGGTAGGTTTGGTTGCTGCTCTGACTAGCCTAAGAGTTGAGCACCTCCTATTATTTTTGTTACCCTATCTCCACTCCACACCCCAAGCTGCTCGGTTATTTAATTCACCTATTATATCATTTCTGTTTTAGACTACCAGCTTTTTGGGGTAGGGATTATCATGTTTGCACAGTGCTTAGCACAATGGTGTCCCTAACTGGGTACCAGGCCCTACTGTAATATAAATATATAATAATACTGTTAGGAAGTTGACTGTTGAACTGAAGCACAGAGGAGAATCAGCATTAAAAGTTTATAAGTCCAGATCTGTATAATCTTCAGAGATCATAGCCTTCAGAGATCATTAATGAAGTACTATGCTAGAGCATAGATAGATTCACACCTTCTAAGACTCCCTCATTTTAAACTAATCTGAAGGTAGTTTTTCGAAGTATAACCCTCTTAAAAAGGGGGTGTTAAACCAAACATTTAAGATATCACATAGATATTTTTTTTTTCAAATCTGCCTCATTTGAATTGGGCAGCTTGATTGGCCTGCAAATGACCGGATTGAGGTTAGTGAATAACTGGGCAGCAAGAGTAGCTCAACAGCAATAAAATGTCTGTGTTCATTGAATCATTGTTTGTTGCACAAACAAGAAAAGTTACTTTACTCTAATGTGGTGTTTGGTGTGAGAAATATTCACAACAAATGATAACTCAGATTTCAAGGAGTCAATTGGGCATTTAGTCACAAACTCAAAAATCATCTGTTTTTATAACAAAAATTTACCAAGTTTTGTTAAATATGTCAACTGCCAATGAAAGTGATCCCATTTCCAAGCAACAGTAAGCATATTTGAATTGTAATATGTCTATAAAGTCTGAACTTGAAATTTTTCATATTGGAAATTTGAAAGAAAAATCTGTCATGGGTAGCAGATCAAAATCTGGGTGGTGAGAAATTGCTTGAAACAAAGAAGCAAAATAACTGGATAACATTTTGTGGAAAACGTTTCTGCAGTTTCATATGGTTCCACCCGTGATACAGATCCTGAAATCTTTCTCAGCAGTTTGGAAGATGCTTAGCTTTGTCTGCATAATCCTGAAATGGTTTCATTTCAGAATAGGAAACAAATACCCATAACTTCCAAATCTTGCGACTTTATTGCAGCTCTACCTGGGTGGGACCCATTTTGCTTTTTAACTTGTCTCATGAAAATGTGATGAATGGCACAAACTCACAAATTTTCCCTTATTCAGAATGAGGTATTACTGACAATGGAGCTCACTGCTTTTGCCATGCATGGTAATACATAGGGTGTTTTGATCTATTGCTGATTGTAACAACAATAGGTCAAAGTGCACTACAGGGCCACATGGCTAGTTACTGTGCAGCAGGCTAGTGTGCTGTAGATTTATACCCTAGTTTGCTGTACACTAAGGGTGTTTACACTGCAATTAAAAACCCGTGGCTGTCCTGTGTCAAATGACTCGGACTTTCAGGGCTCAGGCTACAAGGCTCTTTAATTGTGGTGTAAATGCTCGGGCTTGGGCTGCAGCCCAGGCTCTAGGACTCTGCAAGGTGGGAGGATCCCACAGTTTGGGCTGCAGCCCGATCTACACCATAGTTTAACAGTCTCTTAGAGGGGCCCCATGAGCCCGAGTCAGCTGGCAGGGGTCAGCTGTAAGTGTCTAATTACAGTTCCTAATTGCAGTGTAGACTACCCTCTGTTTCAGTGTGGACAGGTCCTCAATTACATACTAGTAGTAGAAGACACTGATATTTTCATTACTAATTGCTAAAAAGACTTAAAAAAATTAGGAAAAAAAAGCAGGAGTGTGGGATTCTGCTCTAAAACTGGCTGATACAGTAGCACCTTTTTACTCAACAAACCTGCTTTTTGTGTGCAGGCAGAGTCAGAGCTGCTGACAGAATAAATTCTTGATTACTTTAAACTCCTATTAAATCTGCAGAACCAAAACAACGGTGGGAGAAGGAATTGAAATGGAGTAAGTGCCTTCGTTCGCAGTAACAGAATGGTTTACAAAGTTCAATCACTTAAATTTATTGCACATGTGTCACTGAGGTCCTAAGTAGCTTGGCAGCACCGTTACTACTGGCCATGTTAGATGATAAGGAAAGAGCCCAGCTTGACTCTCAGATCTCAGGTCCTCCTTGCAGGGCTAGCAGTTAGAAGAAATGGCCTTTTATTTCTACACTGAAAACACTTGATGAGGAATTCACTGAAAGACTGTAAACATGAATTCACCACCAGACTACAGCTGCTTTTTAAGGTATCACATCTGCAGTACATGATATATTATGGATTATTTCTGAGATAATCTAACAATTTTTAAAAGTAAGCTTTTATATGTATTACATTAATTGGGCATGTTCGGTGTTTTATTAAAAAGTACTGCATACACATGGACAACTTTCCCTTTAAATTAAGAACATATAGAAGCATACTTTTTTCTGCATCTTTTTTCTTTTTAAAAGCTTACAGTTTTTTTTCCCCAAGAAGGGGAAAAGAATATTTCAGCAGTTCATCTTCGCACTGCTGAAGATTGTAACAAAAATGGATCTGAAGCATTCGTTATGGTCTATTACGGCAATATAATTGGTATACTAAATAGTTCTTGAGAACTCGTTGGCATGTATAACAGTCTGAGAGCAAAAGCAAACAAAATGCTTTAAAAAAATCTAGCATTATAAATTTACATGACTATAAATTTGAAGGACAAATTGCAGTCAAATGTTATTTACTGTTGGTATTCTCATTCAGTGAAAGATGCCGTCCTTGTCCCAGAGAGCTTACAGTCTACCCAATATTCCTTTGTTTATGCATCCAAGGACCCCATAAGCTCTTTTGGCCGGTGTCACACTACGAGCTAATGTTGAACTGATTATCGCCATGACCCCCAAGTCTTTTACCGAGTCACTACTTCCCAGGATAGAGTCCCCCATTCTGCATTCTTTGTTCCTAGATATATGTTTACATTTAGCTGTATTAGAGCACATATTGTTTGCTTGCACCCAGATTACCAAATCATTCATATCACTGTGTATCAATGACTCATCCTCTTCATTATTTACCACTTCCATAATTTTTGCATCCGCTGCAAACCTTATCAGTGATGTGTTTATCTTTTATTCCAAGTCATTGATAAAAATGTTAAATAGCATAGAGGCAAGAACCAATCTCTTCAGGCCCCCACTGGAAATACACTCACTTGATGACAATTCCCTGTTTACAGTTATATTGTGAGACGTATTAGTGTGACAGGGTGGCCTAGGCTCTGAGGCCCCCTGCTGGAGGCCTCATGGCCCTGCCACACCCCACCCCAGAAAAGGGCAGTGGAAATAGTCCTCCATGCTGCCTAGAGGAGGGGCATGGGATGCAGCCATCAGAGAGGGGCTGCAGGAAGCAACCAATCCGGGCCTAGCGGGCTCATATAAAAGGAGCTGCTGTGCAAAAACAGAGTTTAGTTCCTTGCTGGAGCTGGAGGAGCATGGATGGTGGGGCTGGCTGAGGGAGCTACAGGAGCTTGGACAGAGCAGTGCTGGCAGAGACGCGGGGGAGTGAAAAGGAGATCTGGGCTGGCTGCTGGTACTCAACCAGGACAAGGCCCTGAGGTAAGGGTGATGAATGTGCTGGGGCTGTGGGAAAGTGGCCCGGGGAATTGTAGCAGTGACAAAGTGTATTTAAATGATGTGGTGAATGGCTGCTATCTATAGTGTCCCTGGACTGGGATCCAGAGTAGTGGGTGGGCCTGGGTTCTCCCCTTCCCCATTAGCCACTGGGAAGTGGCCTGGACTTTTGATGCACCCCAGAAGGGGAAACTGAACACTTTTAGTGGCCTAGCAGGAAAGCTGGGGCCAGAAAGGCCCCGAGAAGATGAAGACATTGCCTCCAGGTAGGGGGCACCTCTCTATACTAGAGCAGGGGCCATTTGGGAGAGCCTAGAAGGGGCTGAGAGATGGTTCGAACCAGGGTACTGTGATAGGCCCTGCTGGACTGATTGAGGAGCGAGCCCAGGTATAGGGCTGCAGATAAAGAGATGTTACAGAGGGCACTGAGATACGCCCTGTGTTGGACTTGAAGCTTGGAAGGGGGTTGCTTTGTATTTAACATACAGATTGTGTGGGACTTGGCTGGAGGGCTGAGTCGCTGAAGACCCACCACAAACAGAGAGCGAGTACAGGCATATGCACCCTGACAAGGGAGACGCTTTTAAGAGGTTTGTGCCACCCCGTTACAGTTGGTAAGATTTTAATCCATTTAATGCCTGCCATATTTTATATCTTTCTAGATTTTTAATCAAAATGTTGGGCAGTACCAAGTCAATCTCCTTACAGAAGTCTTAAGTATTTTGCGTAGGCACGATTACCTTTATTAGCCAAACTTGCAATCTCATAAAAAAAAAAAAAGGATATGTTGGTTTAACAGGATCTATTTTCCATAAAGCCAAGTTGACTTGCATTAATTATATTGCCCTCCTTTAATTCTTTTCAAGTCCCGTATCATTATCTTGCCTGGGATCAATGCCAGGCTGACAGACCTATAAGTACCTAGGTCATCCCATTTACCCTTTTTAAAAGTTAGCACAGTATTAGCTTTTTTCCAGTCTTCTGGAACTTCCCCAGTGCTCAAAGGCTTTTTGAAAATCAACATTAACAGTCTAGTGAACTCCATAGCCACCTCTTTTGAAACTCTTGGATGCAAATTATCTGGACTTGCTGATTTTAAAATGTCCGATTTTAGTAGCTTCTATTTAACATCCTCCAGAGATATTAGTGGAATGGGAAGAAAGTTTATTATCATGATATGATAAAACTTTATCATCTGTTTTTCCTCAAATACAGAACAGAAATATTTATTGAATGCTTCTTCCTTTTCTGCATATTACTGATGATTCTACCATTTCCATCTAGTAGTGGATCGATACCATTGTATTTTCCCCCCAATATATTTGAATAACTCCTCTTTATTGGCTTTAACTCTGCTGGCCATAGACTTCTCCTTTGCTTCCTTTATCAATTTTCTACAATTCCTATCTTCTTATTTATGCTCAGTACTATCAAATTCCCCTTATTCCATTTGTTATATGTTTTTATTTTTTAAAGCTGCCTTCACTTCCCTTCCAAGCCAGGTCAGTTTTTTAACCAGCACAGCCTCCTTTTTGATTGTGGATTTTTGGGCATCTAGTAAGGTGTTCTTAAATGGTTCCCAATCATTTACATTTTTCTGATTAAATTCTTCCTTCTAACTGATTTGGCTCATAATTGTTTTCAGCTTTGTGAAACTGGCCCTTTTAAAGCACCAAGTATTGTGCTTGCATATTATAAATGTGATCAAGTCATGATCATTTGTACCTAAGCATCATTATTTTTTAGTTCTGTGATCAGTTCCTCTTTATCTGTTAGGACAAGGTCTAATGAAGAAAAGAATTCTGTCTTATGTGCCAGTGGAAAAGTCACTTAAGCTCTCTGTGCTTCCATTTTCCCCTAAATGTAATATGGGAAAAATATTTCTCTACTAAGCCCCACATGGTGGGGAGGGGTGTTAATTAATGTTTACAAAGCATTTTATGATTATTAGATGAAAAACACAACATATGTGTAAATTAAATGATGTTTTAAAGAGATCATTTATCTTTTAACATGAAAATCAGTTTGGGCAATATTACAGGTATGCTGTTAACCTCAGGTGACTGAGTTGTAATTTTGTAAACTTGATTTCAGCTGTTGGGGCCCTCGCTAAGTTATCTGATTAATGACATAAAACGTGAAGCCATGCAGAATGCGTGTCTTCCATGCATAGCCTCACAGTTATTACACCTTTAGTTCATGCACTGTTTGAGGGGTAGGGGAAGGCAATGATGTGACCCCCTTTTTTTTTTGCTTTAATATTCAAAGATTCTTAAAGCAGAAGTAACTTCAGCTTCATGAACCTATATAATTATGGATCAGTGATTTCTCTTATAACTGCAATTTAATTTACAAAGTTGATGATGTAAACAGCACTTCTCTTTCCTCAGTGAGGACTGGATTCATGAACAGGGGAATATTTCAAGTTGTAAGAGATGGGTTCAAACTACAAAGTATGTTCTAGCTCTAGTTTTTGAGGACTCCAAATGGCAATTTGGTTCAGGCTCATTTCTAAATCATAACAAATAAAAGATAAATGTATTTGATCTTTTAAAATAATGCAAATGTTGTTTGTAAAATGTCTCCTCCTTCTATCAAAGCTCTCAAAATACAATAACTAATCACAGATCATTTAAAATACAATAATAATGAACAGCATTATCAAAGGAGCAGGACTAGGAAAAAACATAAGAGTATGTCTGTTATAGCTACTGGATTCTAATCCTAGCTGGGCTACTGTCTTGTGTGATATTCAAAAAGTCACCTAAACTCTCTGAGCTTCAGTTTCCCCCGAAGGTAATACGGGGAAAATATTTCTCTACTGTGCCTCATCTCCAAGGATGCAGAAACTTAATGTTTATAAGGCACTTTGCAATCATCAGAAAAACACTGTAAGTGTAAAGTGCCATTACTAAATTCCTATATGGTAGAGTACAGTTTTGTATTGGAAAAATTTCATTGAAGGGTAAATAAAAGATAAGCTTATATGTTTATTAATCTCATTTTTACATGCCATTCACTCAACACCTCCCTTTCATTACTTTGTTTGTCTTTTGGACTATCATTATAAGTGGTGAGATATAAAGGCCTTTGAGGAAAGTATTCTAAATATATTTGCAATTAATCTGAGTGAGTTGTACAAAAGTGCTGCTTTAACTTGGTGCATGAAACGTGACTGCAATAGCACCAGCTATGCTTGCAACATTTGGTTTGTTTAGTAGACTACAATTATCTGAGTTTCCTTCTTTATAATACTGGCAAACTATTAGTGGATTTTCTGGGTATAGGTATTAAGCAAAGTGAATTTGTTCCCTGGACAAAATTCAAAACAGTTTATGGCTTACTTGCTTATGACAAAGCTAAATTGAAGTGTTGCAAATCTGCGAAGTGTATTTTAACCTGTTTTTTGCCTTGAAACATATGATATATTCAAATTCTTCTGTTTGGAGGTATTGCTAACTGTGTTTTCTGAAGATTCCTTTTCAGGTAGAATCTATTTTGTAGCAAGCTCCTCTGTGTCATTCTCTCATCCTCCTCTTTGATTTTCGGTTGACAGATAATCATCAGTATGGGTAGTGAGACTTTTTTTAAGTGATTCAAGAATTTTCTTTGAAGTCTATTTGCTGTCATTGAAAACAGTTTCCTCTACTAACATAGAATGTACTTAGCGCTTGTTTTATTTTTAAAACTTAAGTATATCTTGCTGCTCATCAGTTCTTCTCTCTTTACCCTGTATCTCCTATTCCTTTGTTTTCATTTTGTTTGTGGGAACTCGTTTCCATTGGCAATATGTAGATAGATTGGATCCACTTCCAGGTGTCAGTGGTTAAAAGCTTTGTTCCATGTTTGAACATTTCTGTATCTAATGGCATTCAAGAAAGTGTGCCACAAATTCTGTGTTCGTAATTGTTTCCATTCTTTTTTTGTCCATGATCTGTCCCACTCCTCCCTTTTTAGCATCCAACATTTTTCAGTTTTGTTTTCATTTATGCCTTAGAAGTGATATATTACTTGTTGAATCTTACTGAATTTCATATTGATTTGTGGTTCCTTCTTCCTGGGATAAATACTTAGTAGCTTTTACAATGGTATGACATACACAGTAGTATTTATTTTATTTCACGTGTATGCAGGAGTTTGAAACTCTTCTGAGCAATAAATTGCCTTTATTTTTAAACAATTTAAAAAATATTTAAAAAATAGAGTATACTTTTTTTGGTTTCAATATTACTCACACCAAATAGGTGTTCTTCCCTCACCCCCCAATATTGGTTTTTAACACAACCACTTTTAACTTCCTAGTTGCTCAGATACTCAGATCCTACAATACTACTAACTAAAGATTTTAGCATGACAGCTTCCTCCTTATTATTTTTGAACACTGTGTATGTGAGAACACAATCTAATATGAAATTGTTCTTCTGGGATGTGACAGGAAGCTTTGGAACTTTGTTACACACCAGCTTTACAACTTCGGTATGACATGGTCTCGGTATGATACAAAGAGCTAATGGAAAGGTTTTAAAGAAAGCACATATACTTAGTTGGAGCAGATGGCAATTTCCTTTCTCATGCTCTGTCCATTAAATGGATTTCATGCACATCCCCAAGGTTCATGTCTGTGTTACACACAAATAAAGTCGTGAGCATAACACATCATGAGCGATACTTGACCTTTATATTCTTATATCTCTAATATTTGAGACTCTATTCTAACCCACTCTGGAACGAATGATGATTTGGTATCAATGAGAACAAGACACTTTCTTTACAATAAAGGTGCTTCTGCTCTTTATATGAAAACTTTCAGAGTGTTTCAGACAAACCAATTTTCACTGAGACAAGGTTATTTTTAAACCTTCAAAAACTTGTTTCTGGTAACAATATATGACTTCTTCAGCTAAAACACTTTGAAAATCAAAGGTTTGACAACTGAGGAGGTATCATAGGGCCCAATGTGTGCACATCATGGTGGGTTTTTTAATTAATTGATTAGTAATCTTGAAATTTCACTCTCCATCAATACATTGAAAGTCTGCTGGGTGCTGAATGAATTTAGTTTACATTTTGCCTGGTTGATATCTCTAGGGGCCTTATCAATCAGTCCAGGCACACTTTCATTTTATGTTGAGTTCTGAATGTATTTATTTAGTCATTGAACCGTAGGTCCATCTGAGAGCTTTGGTGCATTACAATTTTGAATGGGTTTTTGAACAGATCCACAAGAATTACGGAAGGTGTCAGCAATTTTCTGTCACTATTTCTCTTTAAGCCAGAGATCTCGAAATTTCATGTCTGCTGTCACACTGTCTGGAGTGAATCACCACTGAGAGTGCCTATCTCAGGGCAGACTGTCAGAAAACAAGGGCAGACACCCCAAACTGGTGGTATATTCTATAATTAGTTTTCACCAAGCCAGTAAAAAATTTGAACTCCTTGATCAGTATACCAGTCTTACCGTAGGGTCATAGACAGTTCCCTTAGACTCTCCAGCCTGTCTTGCCACCCAGACAAACTGGACTTTGTGATAAAAGGTTATTCATACCTAAAATCTGACCCCACATCAGGTTGCTCCCATTACCAAGGGACCAGTCACTTATCCCAGATCCAAAGATAACACTGGTAGCCAATTCTATAGTAAACTAACTAAAGATTTATTAGGTAAGAAAAAAGAATGAGAGTTATTGAGAGGTCAAAGCTGGTAAAATATAATAACAGGCAAATCAGAGTTTCATTCAGGGTTTCGTGGATTAATAGCTTTGAAAATTAGTCCCAAGACCTTAAACTGGCGTTGAAAGCTGACTGAGCCAGTGAAGGGACTTGAGCATGGGCCTGATGTGTCCACAGTGGTCCAAGTCATTGATAAGGTGGGCAGCTTCCTTCTATGCCAGGTGGAGCCTGTGCATCACAATAAATACAATAATTTATGCATGGGAGAAATAGTGTGTTACATTTTTAAATAATTACTATGTAGTAATTATAGTTTGGGTGTCAGAAACATAAGAGCCCATATGAGCCCAACATCTATTGACTTCAGAGGAAAATGAGGGTTATTAGTACCAGGCTAGATTGGCCTATATGGCGTGGCCATAGTTCAACAAAGTTCTTAAGCAGGTATTTAACTTGATATATGTGAGAAATCGCATGCATGTCAATAGGATACTCAAGTGCTTAAAGGTAAGTGTGCTTTGCTTCAGTACTTTTTACTGAAACCAATATCAATAAACAGTGTTAAAAAAGAGAGTTTAGTAACAGGTGAACTACTATAAGCCTCCATCATTTTCCATTTAGTCCTTTGTGTGTGTGTGTTAATATATTTGATGTGGCTGGCACCCAACATATCTTAGTTCATTGTAGTGTTAAAACAGTTGTGATCAATGCATACTGAATTTCTTATAAAAGTTCAGATTTGCTTCTGTGAGGGAGGATTGTGTTGGCTCAAAGGAAATTAAATCCCCTCAAGAGGCTGAGATAACACTGTAAACCATAAGGCCAATTTTTTCTCTCCTTGAATGTAGTTTTGCCTTAAAGAACCTTAACAGCCCAAAGTTGCATCTGAAATGCAAATTTGTACAAATCACTATCACTTAACAATACTTTTAATTAGAAATCATTCACAGCGTTGCATATTTGGTGAATGTATTTTTATATTGGGAGCCTCATTTGACTATAGTATGTTGCAACACAGATCTGTTGGCCATCACTTGATGGAAATTGAACCAGAATGGAATTTTATTGTTGGGTAGATTCTGATAATGATGCCATCATAATTGATAGGATTTTTCCCTCTTCTTTTTAAATTTACGTAATGCTTTGCAGCAATCTCAAACAGATTTAGGGGCCAGTCCAGCAAAAAGCTGCTTCTGTAGCTGCTGAACACAAAAGTCTCATGCTTCTCAGACTATGCAGAAGCAGCTCCTTATTCCAAAGGAGAACTTGAAAAAGGCAATCCAAAACTGATCACTGCCATTCCTTTCTTAGGGAGAGAGTGTTAAACTCAGATCCTCAGCTAGTGTAAAACAGCATAATCTCATTGAGGTAATCAATTAACAGTTTTTAAACCAGCTGAGAACCTGCTATGAGAGACCTTTAGAATCCTGTTAAGTTTGAGCATTATATATGGTGCCTAGATATTATGGTAACCTTTTAAGTATGGAAGATTGGATGAATGGATATAGCTGCAAGGTAGGTGGGAATTACAATGGGAAACTGACTGAATTTGACTGTAGGAAAAGTTAAAAGTATGGAGTGAATGGGCAGAAGTTAATGGGAGTACAAGCAATATATAAAATAATTAATTCATATAATATAGATAAAGGCTGAGAGTTAGTGTGACTGGAATCCCAGAGGAGCCAACTGATGTCACTCAAATAGGGTGAACTGCAAAGAATGGGGCAGACAATCCCTAAAGCTGGTGGATATTCCAATACTTAGATTTACCAAACCAGCACAGACAGGGGCGGCTCTATGAATTTTGCCGCCCCAAGCACGGCAGTGAGGCGGCCTTCGGCGGCACGCCTGCGGGCGGTCCCAGGTCCCACAGATTCAGCGGCGTTTCTGCGTGAGGTCCGCCAGTTCCGTGCCGTCGGCAGCCCCGCCGCTGAATTCCTGCCAAAACCGCAGGACCGGCAGACCTCCCGCAGAAACGCCGCCAAAGGCTGCCTGACTGCCACCCTCTCAGCGACCGTCATGCTGCACCCTGTGGCTTGCTGCCCCAGGCACACGCTTCTGTACTACCTTACTGGTCACCCAGTACAGCTTCTGTAATACCTTACTGGTCACCCAGAAGCCAACAGCACAGTTCCCTTAAAGTAACCCAGCCTTAGGCCTCCACCCAGACACGCAAGTCAAATATGATGAGGATTACTGAAAATTGTATTCATCATATAAAAAATTCTACCAATCCCAAAGGATCGCACACATTACCTCCCAGGCTAATTAATATTTCAAATCTTACCCAAATACACGCTTACAGTGAATTCTTACGTACTAAACTAAAATTTCTTAAAAAATAAAAGAGGGTATTCATTAAAAGATCTTTATACATACAGACATGAGTACAATCTTGAGATTAAATTCATAGCAGAGATGGTGAGCTTTGTAGTTGCAAAGAGTTCTTTCAGAAGTAGTTCATAGGTTATAGTCCAACGTTTATATTCAGGGTGGTCCAGTCAGGACTGGAGATCTCAACCTTTTGACTTAAGCTTCCCCTGCGTGAAGCATTAAGCAGGTCTGAGATAAAAAGGATCAGGACCTAAGGGTCTTTTATACAGTTTTCTAGCAGTCACTTGACCATATAGTCCTGGGTAAACAATAGGCTTTTGATATAACCTTCTGTTTCCCAAATCTCACTGGTAATTAACTACACAAATTAACACAAGGCAATTTATCCATTAGGCGGTCTATCACAAATTTTAAGAGACATACAGACAATGACATTATTTCGCCGAAGATTCATCTAAATGTTAATATGCCCTTTTGGTCTTTGAATCAATAGCTATAGTGACAGACAGGAACTGTCTGTTTACATGACTAACATTTAACAAAATATGAGTACACACATACAGTTAGTGTCACCTCTAATTTCTAACAAGATAGATTTGCATTTCAAAGTTCTAGCCTCTCTACCATGTAATGGCTCTAATTACCATTCACATACTTTTCTAACACGTCTCTAAAGGTTGACTCTGGGTCATTTAGCCTGCAAGGTGCTTAACCCTTTCTGACCATGTGTCACACTTTGTTTAAGATTTGTTGTAATTATATAACAGTGGTAGCAACAATGGTTTGCATGGTCATACTTTAATCAGATAATGTCACAGTTGAGCAGCAATAGAATGGGAGGGGGGCTAACAGATTTAAGTTAAGTATATTTTTAGGTATTTCTCTGCATTGAGGCCTCAAACTGTAAACTAGGATCATAGATTATAAAGCCAGAGAAGACTTGGCCTGACCTCCTGCTTAACAAAGGCCATAGAATTTCATTCAGTTATCCAAGTATTGAACTCAATAACTTGTTTCACTAAAACAGATCTTCCAGGAAGGCATCCTGTCTTGATTTGAAAACAGCAAGAGATGGGAAATCTGAAGAAGGGATAAAATGAGAGTAGCTTCATGGCTTAAAGATAACGTTGTCTATTCCACCCACAATCCAAAAATGTTGAGGAAGAGGCACCAGAGCTCCAAATGTGAAGCCCCAGATCCCAGTGCTAAGTTTCAGCAGGAAGATCTGTATTTAACACCAGAAATCTGGAGATTTCTGCCTGCATTCACTGAAGATCTCATTAGAAGTACCAGCCGAAGCAATCCGTTTGGTTTCATACATTTTTATCTATGGATCAACGGCTTCAGGCACAAAATACAGAGAGCAGACAATCAAATGACTTTTGGTAGGCGGGCAGGGGGAAAATGATGGGCGGGGAGGGGAGAGAAGGAGGTAGAGAATTCAAAGGCTGAGATTATAAATATACAGAGGGGTGCAATACAAACAGCTTGTGGTGATGTCCAATTGATAGTAATTATATAGCTTCCTTTTTACTTTGAGTCCAGATACAGTTTAAATCCAGTCTCCACTGTTCCCAAATTAACTTCAAGTAAATTCAAGATGTAATAAAATGATTAAAAATGTGAAAACACATTTCACTCATGCAAGAAATGATCAAGTTACTATACAGTGTGTAGTTAATTTAGTAACTTCTTATATATTGGAGGGTTTAGATGTAATTAATTTGGGAGCAAATATTGTGGTATGTAACATCATACTTTTGATTTTATTTTTCCTTTATACTGTATATTCTGGTTCATTACTATGCTGCCTATAGTCATATTTAGGGGTCTGATCTTGCAAACAATGTTCACATCTTTTTACTGATTTTCAGAAATCTCTGCAGTTCACATTAATTAGATGAAAAGCTCCTTGGGCAGGAACCATCTTTTTGCTCTGTGTTTGTACAGCACTTAGCACAATGGGGACCTGGTCCTTGACTACAGATCCCAGTCACCATAATACAGATATATAAAGAAATAACTTTAGCACTACTTAGCCGATAAATCACTTGAAATATGTTTTATTTGGTCAAAAATGACATGAAGAATAAGAAGGTAGAAATCTAGGGCCCAGTCCTGCAACACTTACTACAGAGCATAGTGCTAACTCCCATGAGTAATCTTTGCAATTCAATAGAAATAAAAACCAAACCCTTTAGCTATGTTTCATTTCTTTACTGTCTGATATGATATCAGTAACAAGATGCCGAGGTGAAAAATGTTTAATGTCATGTCTGTGGCCTTTAATCATAAATGAACTCCGATGTCATGGTAACCCTCAAGTACATCAGAACTGGATGTTCTCCAGGATGATGATGTCTGGATTGAGAGAGCACTTCAGACAAACTGAACTACGCACAATTCTTCAGATAATTTCAAATGGAATGAAGACTGGAATACCAATAAAGATGACCTTTCATAATCATATACTTATTACAAATAAATAGCCACATTTTTGAGACTAGTTTAAAAAAAACCCAACTTTGCAGGGACACACATGGTCTGGGAGCACTGTCAGTATCCAGGGTCTGATTCTGATCTCATTAACATCAGTGCAGATTAGGAGTATCTGCGTTGTTTAGTCCATGGTGTAAAATTGGTGTAAGTGAGATCAAAATCAGGCCTTTAGGCTTTCTTGCCATACAATTATGTCAAAGATAAATGAACAGCCCTGAGACTGGGCCAGAACTCACTGGGAATTAATAAGCATGAGTCATATGGCTGAGCTCAGATTTTTATTAATGAGGTCTAGTTCTGTTCTTTGCCAGGTTTTAAATATGGCTGCATTGATTACTGTATTTTTGCTCCATAACAGGAGTTTGAATCCTGGCTCTGACACTGACTCCCTCTGCAACTTTGGAAAAGTTATTTAAACTTTCTGTTCACTTTCCCCCATCTCTATAAAATTACCTACATGCCTCACAGAGATGTTGTAAAGATTAATCAGATCAAGTATATAAAGAGCCTCAAACGTGGAAAAAGTGGGTGTCATAAATATAAAGGGAAGGGTAACAACCTTTATGTATGCAGTAACATAAAATCTCTCCTGGCAAGAGGTACAGAATCACCTTACCTGTAAGGGGTTAATCAGTTCAATTAACCTAGTTGGCATCTGACCAGAAGGACCAATGGGGAAAGAAGATACTTTCAAATCTGGGGCGGGGGAAAGGTTTTGTTTGTGCTCTCTTCGTTTCCTCTTGGGACAGAGAGAGAGACCAAGCAGGTAAACCAGCTCCTAAAAAGATACTTGAAATGATACATCTAAAATTACAGAAATTGTAAGTAAGGGCAAGGAAATGTGTTAGATTATCTTTTGTTTTAGCTTGTGAATTTTCCCTATGCTAAGAGGTAGTTTAATTTTTTTTGTAACTTTGAAGCTGAGCCTAGAAGCGAATCCTCTGTGTTTTAAATCTTTTTATCACCCTGTAAAGTTACCTTCCATCCTGATTTTACAGAGGTGCTTCTTTTACTTTTTCCTTTATAATAAAATTCTTCTTTTAAGAACCTGGTAGATTTTAGTGTCCTAAAGATAAAGGGTCTGGTCTGTACTTATATTAAAGGCAATTGATTGGTATATTATTCTCAAGCCTTGCCAGGAAAGGGGGGGGGGTGAAGGGGTTTGGGGGGATATTTTGGGGAAATAGAGACTGCAAGTGGCCCTCTTCCTGAATCTTTGTCTAAATCACTTGGTGGTGGCAGCAATACCATCCAAGGACAAGGAAAGTATTTGTGCCTCGGGGAAGTTTTTAACCTAAGCTGGTACTTATAAGCTTAGGGGGTCTTTCATGCATGTTCCCACATCTGTACCCCAGAGTTCAGAGTGGGGAGGGAACCCTGACAGTGGGCATATCAAGTGTAAGGTGTTGTCATCTTCTGCTAGTGACTTTGTGATCATGAAAGGGTTCATTTTAGCCGAAAGGCTAGACTTATTCTATTGTACTTTGTTTTTAATATGCTGTTATTGCAGGATTGATTATGCCATTATGTCTGATCTTCCCTTCACCTATATGAGAGCTTTAAATTAGATGTCTTTCTAAACAATATGCTACAACTCAAACAGAAGTTATGGGCTTGATGAATTAATTATTAGGTGAGTTTTTCTATGGCCTGTACTATGCAAGAGATCAGACTAGATGATCATAAAGGTCTCTTCTCACCTTGTCATCTCTGAGTCTATGATTCACATGGGCAGCAGGGTCAGATAGCAGCATCAGGGCCTTAATACTCTGCCATTTAAAATTCCACCCATCCTATTGAAAAATAAATTCAGCACATAATCTAAATCTTGCTAGTGGAAAGAAAAAGACCTGCAGTGAAAACGGAAAGATTAGATGGTGGTTTAGGTCTTCCAAACACTAAATATTAATTTTCAAATAGGAGTGGTTGTATTTCCAATCCAGTCCTGCATAGTTGCCTTAATGAAGTAGGTAATTAACCTAGTATTAATGGTAAAGGTACATGAATGGATCATAATTTTACCAGAATTAACCCATCATTCTTTGTGTCATGGTCTGAGGTGCACTTCAGACCAGTGAGGGATTGTCACTGCCTCCTCTGTCACTCTGGGTGCCTTAAATGCTCTGCTGCTGTAGTGCCCATGCCTGGATGCTTTCAGTTAATGGACAAGCATGCACTGAGTATCTGTGTGTTAAGCAGCTCTGACTCACAACTCTAATTACAGCAGCCTGTTTGTTACACCCCAGCCACACTCTGGTTACACCTGGCAAGATGACAGCAACATCTGCCAGTCCCGAGTTTCCCCAAAACCATGTGCTCTGCAATATCTAGTCCTCTCCTGAACCATTCCGAGAGATTCATATTCACTTGTCCCTATAAAGATACAGTACCCAGCAGCTTGCAACATTGACTGGGGTTAACATTCACTTTAAATCAAACACAGCACTGGGTTGATTTAGATTAAAGGTAAAACAAGTTTATTACTAGGATTTTACGTGAGTTCAGATATAAAGAATAAAGTTATAAATGGTTACAAGCCATTAAAAGTGAAAAACACTTTCTAGAGACTAAGTCTTAACAAAACTGCAGTCGTGGTTCAAGGTCAGAGTCTCATCACACTACATTCCAGCAAGGTGGCTGACCGCACCTCTGATCAGGATCTCTGATAAATTCCAAAGTGCTCAGTTCCTTTGTCGTCTTAGATGAAATATCATTTGGGGTTCTTACCCCCTTTCTTTTATAGTCCAGAAGAATCCCTTTCAAAGGTTCACTGAAGATTAGCTTCTCCCCATAAGATAAAGCTCATTCAAGCTGTGAGGAAGGCAACATGGAGTCTCCTGGTGAAGGATGTTTCATGCTGTTTTCTTCCCCTGCTGATGTTTGCTAAAATGTAAACTACTCTTTCCTGCAGTCTCTTCCCCTTGCTGTGATACTGAGTGGTTGTCTCCTCCCTTTGTTGGCTTGATGGTTTTGTTTACCTTCTATGTACATTCAATTCCCATTGTTGCTTAATACCTTGGAAATACCTTTAAAGTGGTAGAACCCCATTCCCCTGTTTAGGGTGGGGTAACTTTAGGCCCACCTGCCAGGCATGCTTTACTAACATAATTTCCAATATGTTTGTAATTTTGAATTTGTTCTTTGTACATTATATCCTGCAATAATATTAACAATTAATGTTATTAACTTTCTATTAATATCTTGCATGACACCTTTTAGATACATTTATGACATTAGTGAGTTGGGTACACTGAACTGCTCAAGCCAGCTGAAACTCGCTATCAGATACCAGTGATCCCCTTGTCCTCTTGCATTGGGACGCTGTTAGGGTCATGATTTGGGCCAAAACCAAAAACTGAGGGTATATGTCTTTATTGGAAAGAGTCGGAATTGGGAAGAATTAATTATGTTGGGATTCCTATCAAGAGGAACTACTACTTAGCCAACTACTTTCATACCCTTTTCTTTCCAATCAAAAAACACAATTGTGTATCTGAGAACATAATTGGACCTGTTTGTTTCAAACAAACTGATTTTTGTTGGAAAGTAGGGCCTTATAATTTGCTAAAGTTTTCAATTTGAGGAAGTCAAGCAGTGAAGCAGTATGCTGCATGAATTGCCTCTCCTTCCTGACAGAGAGCGATCTATCTTGAACAGTTTGTTTAGAGCAGTGATCTCCATACTTTTGGATACATTGAGACATATGTAATTTGCAAGTGTCAGGCAAAATATAGAAAACAATTTTAAGGAGCTTTCCCAAAAGTAAATGCAAAAAGGAGAAAAGGTACAAGATGAAATAGCTGTATCCCCTGCCTTCCTTTGCTGATGGTTCCTGATCACTGCATCATGTAGGTAAACAGAAGCAGGGTGGGTGGCTCAAAGCAGAAACTGGGAGTGGAGGCTTGGTAATCTGAGCCTAGAGGTTGTTCCATGCTTAAGAAAACCAGCTGTAAGGGCAAGTAAGGTTGCTAGGGAGTGTGTGTCTTCAACTTGGAGCAGGGGGGCACTTAAGGGAAGCATTGCTCAAGTAACAGGGAGGGAATGTGCGGAGGGGAGGTGGTACTGGTGGTGGGCTAAAAAGGAGATAGGTGACCAGTTTAGTTTAGTAATATCCTCAGGATGAATGTACTCATCCTTACTGTGTTAAGGATTAAATAGCTAGTTCTGCATGTAAAATATGCTGGGCTTCAGGAACCTCATTAATTATATAACATTAAATATTGTTCACTGCCATGTTTATTGTATGGGCATAGAAAACCTGATCCTGAGAAGTGCTAAGCACTGGCAATTCTTAGGGTATGTCTACACTGCTTCCATTGCCACAACATACCACTGCTCTGCTTGAGCTAGTGCACTAAATATAGCAGGGTAGCATGGGCTAGCCACCTGAATACAAACCTGTCCAGTATCTCTGGCTGGGTACACCCTCAGGCAACTAGCCCAAGCTGCCACCTGTGCTACCCCTGGCTATACTGCTATTTTTACCGTGCTAGCTCAAGCAGAGCTAGTGTGTGTCAGTCTACCGGTGCTCGGAAGCAGGCTCCCAGCTGCAGTTTAGACAAACTTTAGTGACGTCACTGAGAGTTGTAGGTTTTTAGAGCATGTGTGAGGATCAGGCCCTAAATCCTGGACCCACTAAACAGTCCTCCAAACTAACAATACTTTTACAAAATGGGAGACTTTGTAAAAAGTGGTTTTATTAAATGTCTTTTTTTTGTTGTTGTCTCCTCTTAGGGTTGCTCTTGTGGAAAACATTCCTGAAGGTATAAACTATTCAGACAGTGCACCGTCCCACTTGTCTCTTTTCCAAGGCTGGATGAATTTGCTTAATATGGCTGAAAAGTCTGTTGACATAGTATCTTCTCAATGGGACCTCCATCACAGTCATCCATCTGCATGCCAGGTATGCTTTAGTCTAAACTGTCACCCATCTGTTCAGAATCTAGTTTTGTATCTTGCTGCTCACGTTCTTTCTTTCTTGAGCTATGGAGCTGTGGCTTAACAGAGCTGTTTGGCTGAATATCGGGGTGGGGTGGGGTGGGGGAATACCTGCTAATTATGAGGTCTATTATAGCAGAGCAGCAGAGTGGGATCTCTGCTATAGTTAAAACTAGCTTTGTGTGTAAAGTTCAACCATTCTCTGTGCTCTAAAATCCATAAGGTTGCTTGGATTGCCTTGAAATTTGGTGTGCTTCATGGGGGTTCAGGGACGGGACAGGGATCCAAATGTGTGGCCATTTGACCAAGAGATTCCCAAGATACAGCTCCTGAAATCCTCCCTTTGCTTAAAGTTGACTTGTTTTGGCAGCACTTTCTCCAGACAGATAAAGGTCAAACCAGGGTTCACATCATTGCACATGGATCTCCATCCCTCATAGGTTACCCCCAAGAGAGTGTATGGCACTCACCTGATTTTTGTGAAAAATCAAATTAAAATGATATTTGAAAAAGTGTTTGCTTTTGCAGTTAGGCACATACCAAACAATTCTAAAACTCATTCACAGAGAGAGGCTAACTAGCTGGAAAACTACCTCTCCATCCCTGGACATGTGTGGCTCTGAGGGAATTTAATGGTCATTAAATCTGAGTACTACTTCCAGTTCAAATCTAGCCCAGGTTCGGGGAGGGAACCAGCAGGCATATTGCTCCAATCTGCCCCTATCAAAGGGGAATTTGTATTTTGAGGCACTGTAATCTGAGTACAGCATAATATTCACAATGTGCTGAAATTATTTTGTGACACAAACAAATGTTCAATGTGAAGAGAGAGTGGCTGGGGTGGAAAAGCAGGTAGGAATAGGGGAGAGAGGTTGGGGGATCAGGTGATGGAGATGGGGGGAATGGGAGGGGATACTGGGGGGAGTAACAGGAGACTGGGGGAGAATAGGGACAGGGTGCACTCCTCAGCCCCACATTCACTGCTCTGTGTGCTAGGATCTGAGGGGGCAGGGACTACCCATCTCTGCTATGCCTTATGGGAGTGTAGGGTAGGGTTAATTATACAAATGTGGGGTTATTTGAACAAGGGGTTCCTGAGATACCCCCCAGAAAAAAAATCTTATCATCAAGTTCACAGATTCTAGCAACTTTGAAATCCACCTGGGCAGAAATCTGAGAATGAACTGTAAACATTTAGGAAATATCTGTCACTGTTAAGTTGTGTAGTGTGGCTTTTTTTTTTTTTTTTTTTAGAAATCTGAGTACGGCAGAAAATTCAGAAGGTGCTTAAATTATTTTTGAAAAGCTAATAAATTACATATGCAAATGTTCACTGGGGAGAGGAGGTGTGATTAGATGAGAATGGGGGAGAGGGTTTTGGGTCTGTACTGAGGGATGGGGGTATTATGGGGAGGGGATGAATGGAATGGGTGGGAGAGGAGTTGAGGGTCTCAGATAAGGGGAAGGGGATAGGGATTAGGGGAGTGTGAGGGGTGAGAATGTGAGGTATCGGAGAATGTGAGTGATAGCAGAGGAAGTTAGTTAGGGAGGATTGTAGCCAATAGTAAAATATATCAGGTATATTTAGGATATAGAGATGAAATATAAGTATTAATGTTATAATTGAGGACTTGCAGACCTTAGGCCTGTAAGATATTTAGCTTAGCCAATCAAGGTCTCAGTCCTAAAGATAGGGTGACTCATCAGTTAGTTACTCATGTCAGACTGTTATGAGATGAAACAGTCAAAGAAATAGATGTGCTGATATTTAGGAAATGTATATTGCAATGTACCAGTTAAAGCCTGATAGAGTATTTTGGGTTTTTTTCCAAACATAGGGTGTCAGCAATGTGCAAACCACAAGTTGTTATGGTGGCTGAGTGACATAAATGTTAACAAGTATAAGAGGAACTAACAAGTTAGTCTATAAAAGTGGCCACTCCAAACTTAGTGGGCTGTGGAAGTATAGATGAAGCCTTCATAAATATGTACAAACCCCAGTGGGTGTCAGCATAACACATTATAAAAGCTGTATCTGGGTCTGTGTGCCTTGGGAGACACCAGGATGACACCCTCTGGTGAGGAGGAGGAGGAGGAGGAAGATAATGACTGACACTCCAGCGTTCCTCAGCAGGAGATATGAATGATGGCAGTCACAGGACTAACCGCTTTGCACTGTCTCTCTATCTGCTGTTGTACTTCAATGTTGTGGGATTGTTTATTTGCTTAGTGTATTTGTTAATAAAGGAACTTGTGATCAATTGCAATTGTTGCTTATGTGGTTCTCAGGGGTCTGATTCCAATGATACTGATGATGATCTTCCTGATTCTGTAACCACTCAGGAGACTAAACCCTTATTGACCACTGCAGTCTAAGAGATTAATGAATACACAAATCCATCAGTTAAATTACAGATTTGGCACCCCAGATGGGACCAGAAAGAGTACATAGAAAAGAAGACCACCCTATAGTGAGACAGGGATAGGTCAAGACCATCCTCGGTGTTAGCCTGGTGTAACGATGCTGGCTCTGGCGCGACCCAACTGAGTGTCAATTCAGGACAAATTGCTTCAAACAGGGCAGTTACAGCCCAAGGCTGGGGTTTTTCCACCTCTAAGGCAAACCAAACCAGACAGACAGAAGACTTTGGTTTTACCCCACTGGCTAACCACAAGTCACACAAGCAATTCCCTTAGACACTCCAGTTTCCCAGTATCACCATCAGTGCCACTCGTTATGGGGACAAACGGTTATGGAAACCAATGCCCCAGTAAAAGAAAAAAGTTCTCCCAATCCCAAAGTACCAAGCCCCAGACCCAGGTCAATATACAAATCAGATCTTACCCACAAATCACGCTGTTGCCAATCCTTTAGAATCTAAAATCTAAAGGTTTATTCATAAAAGGAAAAAGGTACAGGTGAGAGCTAGAATTGGTTAAAAGGAATAAATTAAATACAGTAATGGCAAAGTTCTTGGTTCAGGCTTGTAGCAGTGATAGAATAAACTGCAGATTCAAATCAAGTCTCTGGAGTACATCCACAGCTGGGATGGGTCATCAGTCCTTTGTTCGGAGCTTCAGTTTGTAGCAAAGTCCCTCCAGAGGTATGAAGCAGGATTGAAGACAAGATGGAGATGTGAGGCATCAGCCTTTTATAGTCTTTTCCAGGTGTAAGACACCTCTTTGCTCTTACTGTGGAAAATTACAGCAAAATGGAGTTTGGAGTCACATGGGCAAGTTCCTGCATACTTTGCTGAGTTACAAGGCATATCTGCCTTCTCTCAATGGGTCAGTTGTGTAGCTGATGGTCCTCAATGGGCCATCAAGCAGGTTAGCAGAGCGGACACCAACTTGTCTGGGGTTTCACCCAGAAGCATCGCATACGTTTTAAATACAGACAGTATAGAGCTAATATTCATAACTTCAACTACAAAAATGATACACACATACAGATAGCATAATAACCACCAGCAAACCATAACCATGTCTTAGATACCTTATATGACCCTCTTTATATAAGATTTGGTGCCCCTACAGGACCTTGGTTGCAACAATGATCTATACAGTCCCAGATTATGTCAATAACGTCACACCTGGGAATAAAATCCTTGTCATAGTCTGACTCCGAGTAGGGCAAACTGCCACAGCTGTGTAATCAACCTGGAATGGCACTTCCACTTCTCAGTTCCTGTTTTATTCTTGTGCAGTTCTATCTCTTTTTCTTTTGTCATTGTGAAATTATGAGCTCATACAGAAAATAAAGGGTAATAAAAAGAGCAATAAAAGATAAGAAATAAGAGAATGGATGTGAGTGCCCTCTTGTTTCTCAAGAAGATAAACACAGGTTGGAATTCCTCAAGAAAGGTGTTTGGGGGCAGAGGTCTTCTGTGAAAAAGAAGTGAATTGTAATGGACTAGTCATTTTGCAATTTTGCAAGAAGATAATTATTTTTGTTTTAAATGTACAGATGTTAATGGGTAGATATTGTGATATATGAATAGTAGTACCAGATATTAACTGAATAAGCAGTAGTGTTGGGACCCCACAGTCGTTTACAGACCAGAGGGTCCCTGAAATATAAGACTTCTTTGGACTATGCCCTGACAGAAGATTAAGGGAAGCTGTGTGGGACACCTCGGTCACAACACCCCAAGCGGTGGTTATACATTACCAGCCTGTTGTGATCTGAAGGATTTCTGGCCACTAGTAGCTGAAGGGGAAGAAAGCACTACAAATGCTTCCTGGCAGCAGATAGAGAAGGGAGGAAATGACAGTCCCTGTAGTGAATTATGGAGGATTTTAAAGGGATTTTTCTATAAAAATAACCAGTTGAATAAAAGAGCAAATAAGGATATGAAAGTTATACTTTCCTAAGAGTATCTAAGAGCCCTGGAGGTGGGCTCTATTAATTATAACTTTATTTGACTTCACTCCTTTAAGGTGTCAGTAATATTTAGTAGGGACATCCTTGCAGGACAAGGTGGAATCCCAAAAAGCTGATTGTAGGAAGCTTAAAAATCAAGTAAAGGAATGGTCAAGTGAGTGGGAGTCTCAAAAGAAGTAATCTCCATTTATAAGAAAATAATGGAAGCTTAGTTAATCACAGGTCTTAGAGGCCTTGTAACTATGTATTTTATAACCCAGTGGGGGAGGACTGCCAGTTGTAATAAAGGTAGAAACAATTATGCAAAGTATATGGGTGAAATAAATTTCCTTTTAAAAAATTCCATTAAGTATCCGTTCATCTTAATAATTTATCAAGTAATTATAACATTAAAGATATTAAATTTGTGCTCTTAATTTGTAATTCCCGGTTAATCTTTATTTAAAAGAAACAAATAAACAAACAACTTACAGAAACCAATTAAAAGTCTTTGGCCAGCAGCCAATATGTTGCTGTACACTAAAAGGGAAGTAACTTCCCTAGCAGTTTTGTCTGTATGTAAAAAAAGAAACTGACCAAGCAAATTGCTTTTAACATAAATTTGGCTTAACATTAAATTGGTTGCCTATAAAGCCATGTTAAAATCTTTATTTTTAAATTTAGATAATGTATTTTAAAACAAAGCTAATTACCACTATTTGCTTTTGTTTAGGGGTATTTTATGTAGTATTTTAGTAATATAGCAATGATTTATAAGGTTCAGCATATTTTTGAGCAAGGCTATGGCTGATGTAAATGTAAAAGGTAACTTAGGCCTGGTCTACACTAGGACTTTATGTCGAATTTAGCAGCGTTAACTCGATTTTACCCTGCACCCGTCCACATTAGGAAGCTATTTATTTCGACATAAATGGCTCTTTAATTCGATTTCTGTACTCCTCCCCGACGAGGGGAGTAGCGCTAAATTTGACATGGCCATGTCGAATTCGTGGTACTGTGGACGGAATTCGACGCTAATAGCTCCGGGAGCTATCCCACAGTGCACCACTCAGTGGACGCTCAGGATAGCAATCCGTACTCGGATGCTCTGACCTGCCACTCAGGAAAAGCCCCGGGAAAATTTGAATTCCTTTTCCTGTCTGGCCAGTTTGAATCTCATTTTCTGTTTGGACATCGTGGCGAGCTCAGCAGCACTGGCAACGATGCAGAGCTCTCCAGCAGAGGTTACCATGCAATCCCAGAATAGAAAGAGGGCTCCAGCATGGATTGATCGGGAAGTTTTGGATCTGATCGCTGTGTGGGGAGATGAATCCGTCCTATCCGAGCTCCGATCCAAAAGACGGAATGCAAAAATGTATGAAAAAATATCCCAAGCTATGACGGAGAGAGGATACAGCTGGGATGCAACGCAGTGCCGCGTGAAAATCAAGGAGCTGCGACAGGTGTACCAGAAGACCAAGGAGTCCAACGGACGCTCCGGATCGCAGCCACACACTTGCCGTTTTTACGAGGCACTGCATGCTATGCTCGGTGGTGCTGCCACCACTACCCCACCAGTGTCCGTGGACTCCGACGACGGGGTCTTATCTACGGCCAAGTCGTCGGAGGTTTTCGCGGACGGTGAAGATGAGGAAGGAGAGGAGGAGGACGAGGCATTCGACAGCGCTTTCAATGCTGATTTCCCCGACAGCCAGGATCTATTCATCACCCTGACTGAGATCCCCTACGAACCCTCCCAAGGCAGCATCCCTGACCAGGAAGCAGGCGAAGGATCAGCAGGTCAGTGTTTTAAACATTTATTTGTAATACAGTAGGCATGGTGTATAAGCACTGTATTTGTATTGCTTAATTGGCCTTAGGCGCTTCAGCTTTGAGTCGTTTTCCAGTGCAACTACTCGAAAAGTCTGTCAATATGTATGGGGATAGAGGAGAAATCCCCATCGGAGATCTCCGCGAAGCTCTCCTGGAGGTACAGTGAAAGCTTTTGTATCAGGTTCCCAGGGAGAGCAGCCTTATTGTCTCCTCCATGGTAGGATACTTTCCCGCGCCATGCAAGCTGCAGGTACTCTGGTATCATTGCCTTGCATAGCATGGCTGCATACGGCCCCGGGGTTTGCTGGCATTGACGCAGCATGCGGTCTTTCTCTGTCTCCATAATCCTCATCAGAGTGATATCAGTCATGGTGCCCTGGTTTGAATGAGTGGTTTTTTCAGTATAGTGAATTCTTCATTTTCCCTTTAAAGAAAGACACCCGGCGGTTTCCATCCACGCGTGGGGGGAGGGAGTTGGGAGGCTAACCATTCGAACTTAGTGGTGCGCAGGCAGGGAGAGTTCCCGGGACCGGCCACACAGAGGTGGGGAAAGGGTAGGCGAGCCGTTCAAACAGAGCGGTTTGCGGGCACTTTCAGTTCCCGGGAGCGGCCACACGGAGGGGGGAAAGGGTATGCGAGCCGTTCAAACAGAGCGGTTTGCGGGCACTTTCAGTTCCCGGGAGCAGCCACGCGGAGGGGGGGGAAGGGTAGGCGAGCCGTTCAAACAGAGCGGTTCGCGGGCACTTTCAGTTCCCGGGAGCGGCCACGCAGAGGTGGGGGAAAGGGTAGGCGAGCCGTTCAAACAGAGCGGTTCGCGGGCACTTTCAGTGCCCGGGACCGGCCACGCGGAGGGGGGGTAAAGGGTTGGCGAGCCGCTGTAGATGAGCGGTTTGGGCAGCAGCAGGAACTGGCCGCCACCAGGAACTGTGATTGAAACATGGGAGTAGAGCACTGCTGTGAAGTAAGCTCTCAGCAGTCCAAAGGCAACAGCTTACCATGGTCTCCAGAGAGCAGATTTCCAGTGTTCAGCAAGGCTTCTGGGATCTGTACACCGGGACCCCAGACACTCAGGATAAAGACATAATATTCGACCTTGTAGTAAGTGGACATGTGATAGGTACTGTGCTTGGTCTTATTCACAGGGAAAGAGTACAGGCATTGTTCTGGAAAAAGTATCTTTCTGAGGAATTCACTCCCTTTATCTCATCCCACAGCTGCGAGTGTCTCCCGCCCTACCCGTGGATCACCCTCCCAGAGGTGCGCTGATCAGGCGGTGCAAAAAGAGAACCCGGGACGACATGTTCTCAGAATTGATGGTCTGTTCCCGAAAGGAGGCGGCACAGCGGAGAGAGGACGTCTCAAGGTCCGAGCGAGCAGTCACTGAACGGGAGCAGAGGGCTGAAGCTCGCGAGGACAGGTGGCGGCAGGAAGACCAGCAGGCGACTCAAACGCTGCTGGGACTAATGAGGGAGCAAACTGACACTCTCCGGCGCCTGGTAGACATTCTCCAGGACAGGAGACAGGAGGAAAGAGCACCTCTATATGTTATTTCCAACCGCCCTCTCCCGCCACAAAGTCCAATCCCCCCCTCACCCAAAGTCACTAGAACGAGGGGAGGCAGGGGCCGCGGAAATAATCACTCCACCCCTGCAGACTGCTCCAGTAGCAGAAGGCTCTCATTTCCAAAACTTTAGATGGGTCCTTTCCTTCCCTCCAACCGCACCCCACAACAGTTCCCTGCCCAGGTTTCATCTAAAAAATATGCTCCCCTTAATAAAAATGTTTGTTTTGCACAGTGCTGTTTCCCTGACTTTCTTTCACAGGACGGTTTGGTTTTGGGGGAGTGGGTAAGGTGGTTTGTTATTAGCGACGACAGGCGCCTGAACCAGGGTACAGACAGGGGGAAAGGATCAACATAAAGTCACTCTCACATTGCATGCACTGGGCACACTTGTCATTCTGGGAGGGGGTTGTCTTGTTCTCTATGCGGGGGGGGCCCTGTGACTTTCTGGTGGGGGAGGGTGGCTGCAGATCTTTTGCGGGCGGCGATAGCCTGCATGACAGATCCATGCAGCAGGGGATCTGTGGCCGCAATCCATGGCCAAAAAGTCACAAAGGCCCCACCACACACAGTTGCGATTAGGAGGGGTTGCTGGCTCCCTTGAAACAAGCAGTCCAGCACTTCGGACTGCTCTGGGAGCAGGAACATGTCATTTCCCGAGTTTGGAAGCGTACTTTCCAACACTCCACCCGCTCCCCAACCGCGGTATGTGTCCCAGGTTAAACCCTTAACCGAGAAATCATTAATAGAGACGGTTTTAATAAACAATGTTTCCTTTATTATACTTTTAAAGCGTTGAATGAAGGGGGGGAAGGGGGTTGGTAATTGGAGAGGATAGGCAACAGAAACTGGGTAAAGAAACGGGGGCAGGTTCAGCTTCTGTTTAAACAAGCGTAACAGTCACTGGTTACCCTGCTCGCTCTGGAAGCTAGCTTTCAAAGCTTCCCGGATGCGCAGCGCGTCCCGCTGTGATCTTCTAATCGCCCTGGTGTCCGGCTGTGCGTAATCAGCAGCCAGGCGATTTGCCTCAACCTCCCACCCCACCATAAACGTCTCCCCCTTGCTCTCTCAGAGATTGTGGAGCACACAGCACGCCGCAATAACAATGGGGATATTTGTTTGGCTGAGATCGGAGCGAGTAAGTAAGCTTCTCCAACGACCTTTGAGACGGCCAAAGGCACACTCCACCACCATTCTGCACTTGCTCAGCCGGTAGTTGAAGAGCTCCTTTTCAGTGTCCAGGGCTCCTGTGTATGGCTTCATGAGCCAGGGCATTAGCGGGTAGGCTGGGTCCCCGAGGATCACTATAGGCATCTCCACATCCCCAACAGTTATTTTGCCGTCCGGGAAATAAACACCCTCTTGCAGCCGTCTAAACAGACCAGAGTTTTTGAAAACACGAGCATCATGAACATTGCCCGGCCATCCGACATTGATGTTGGTAAAATGTCCTTTGTGGTCCACTAGTGCTTACAGCACCATAGAAAAATAGCCCTTTCGGTTAATGTACTGGCTGCCCTGGTGGTCCGGTCCCAGGATAGGGATGTGTGTCCCATCAATAGCCCCGCTGCAGTTTGGGAATCCCATAGCGGAAAAGCCATCTATGATCACCTGCACGTCTCCAAGGGTCACTACCTTTGAGAGCAGCAGGTCAACGATTGCATGGGCTACCTGCATCACAGCAACCCCCACAGTAGACTTGCCCACTCCAAATTGATTCGCGACTGACCGGTAGCTGTCAGGAGTTGCAGGCTTCCACAGGGCTATGGCCACTCGCTTCTGGATAGTCAGGGCTGCTCACATCCGGGTGTCCTGGCGCTTCAGGGCAGGGGACAGCAAGTCACAAAGTTCCAGGAAAGTGCCCTTACGCATCCGAAAGTTTCGCAGCCACTGGGATTCATCCCAGACCTGCAGCACTATGCGGTCCCACCAGTCAGTGCTTGTTTCCCTTGCCCAGAATCGCCATTCCACAGGATCAACGTGCCCCATTGCCACCATGATTTCTACGGGCCGGGGTCCTATGCTTTGTGAGAGGTCTGTGCCCCTCTCAGAGTTCATGTCCTCCCGGAGCTTCCGTTGCCTCCTCGCCCGATTTCTCTGCATCTGCCTCTGGAAAAGGTGGACGATAAGGCGCGAGGTGTTGACAACGGACAGAACAGCAGCGATAATCGCGGAGGGCTCCATGCTCGCTGTCCTGTAGCGTCCGAGCTGTCAATCACCGGAAAAGGGCGCGAATTCATTGCCCGCCGGCGCTTTCACATAGGGAGGGCGGGAGTGTGGGTCGAGTGACGACATTTACCTATAACCACCCTCGACACATTTTTGGCCCCAGAAGGCACTGGGGGCTACACCCAGAATTCCAGTGGGCAGCGGGGACTGTGGGAACTGTGGGATAGCTACCCACAGTGCACCGCTTGCAATGTCGACACTTGCCCCGTTGCTGTGGACTCACAAATTCGATTTAATGTCCTTGCTGTGGATTCGCACGATCGACTTTGCAATATCGGTTTCACAAGTTCGGTTTAAGAAAAATTGAACTAGTCTCGTAGTGTAGACATACCCTTTGGCTATGTCTATACTTGCACTTTTGTCGGTATAACGTATGTCACTAAGGGGTGTGAAAAAACACACCCTTGAGTGCCATAAGTTACCCTGACAGAAGTGTCGGTGTGGGCACCGACATAGCTACTGCTGCTCATTGGGGGGTGGGTTAATTATGCTGACAGGAGAGCTCTCTCCCATTGGCATAGAATGGCTACATATGAGATGTTACAGCGACATAGCTGCATCAGTACAGCTGTGCCACTGTAAGGTCTCTAGTGTGGACATGGCCTTCGTAAATAAAGATAGAGCTATAAACAAGCCCCACCCACTATCCCCCTAACCTGTAAAATATGGCAAGTAGGAAAAGGAAAAAAGGTAAAACTCTCATGTAAAATTGAAGTATTAAGTGTGTGTCCATATTTGTATGCATATATATAACAGTCTGTTTGCATGTCTGCATTGGCCAGACTGGCAGCCACAGAACTTTTTGGGTTTATTTCCTCAAGTCATTTCCTCACTCTGTGCCTCAGTTTCCCATCTGTAAAATGGGGATAATGATGTAAAATTCTTTGACACTTACTCATGAAAAGTACTATATCAAAGCTAGGTCTTCTGATTATTACCTGGCCATCAGATAGAGGAACAAGTAGTTAGATTATTTTTGCAGTCTAAGTAGGTGGACAGAATGTACACCCCCCACCAAAAAAAAGGCTATCTCTCATCTTACCCCATGTACTTTCATTTTCTCTGATTGCTCTGGTTCTATGATATCAAAATCTTCCAAAATAACAAGAGTTCCTGTCTAATGGAGAAAGGGACAAAAATGCATTCCCCATTATGCTACATCATCAAACACTGAGTATATAAGAGCATGTCTCTGGGATAGACTACTAATATATATTTTTGAATGGACTCACCCTGATGAACTAAGATATTTCAGACCCTAATAAGTGGAATGCACATCTTCTTCTAGTGCTTACTTTACACTATCTGAGTCTTTGGGGGAAACAGGCTGTTCATTAAAATGACAGGGAATCAGGTGAAAAATGAAAGATGGGGAAACTATTTCAGTTGTAAGGAATCCATCATATTATACTGTCACAAACCATTCTCTTTCTTTCTAGTCCTGTTCACACTACATAGTCAAAATTCCATTTACTGCATAACAGACAACGACCGGTATTCTAAACAAACAAAATATGGTGCTTTGGATGGCCAGTATTTTCAGTCATGAACTGGATTCTCCTTCTCAAACAGGAAGTTTATAACCCTCAATAGGACTCCGTATAATTCCATTCTTTCCTAAAAACAAATAGAACCACATGCTGCCCTGAAATGTGCATTTATATGTTGATTTAAATAAGTGAAAAACTGAGGTGGGAATCCAAAGGCACAATTTACACACACACCCCACTCATCCTTTAAGAATACATATAAATATTGGAATATAATAAACTCAGTACATGTCAAAACAGCGAGACATTCCGCAATATAAATTTATTTACATTTATTTTCTAAGATATTTGAAACCCAACCAGATGAATTTGAAGAGAAAATGTTTTAGATGTTCACAGTTACTGGTATGTGCATGAATTTAAAAACAAAACCAAACCATTTTCATCTGAAAAAATGCAACATGTCATATACTATTGAACCAGCAAAGCCTAACAAATCCCAAACAGAGAACAAAAATAGCAAACTGAAAAATTGGGAGTTGAGCATCAAATTAATTCACTGTGATGCATTCAGATGTAAAGCAAAAATTACAGCTATGGTTGTTATTAGCAGAGTAGGTAAGGTGAGGGATTGGAGGCATGCAGGTTTGTTCCCTCTCCCTCAATGAAGAGTTTAAATAAGCAAAAGTAAATGTATTTTTCATAATGTTCAGCTCTATTTATTTATTTCTGCCTGCTGACAGGTTTATAACAGTGAGTGATTACTTTTACCAAAGACAGCAAAAAATGCCTGCAATTTTTTCAGAGCAAGTCTACACTACAGCGCTACATCGATGAAGCTTATTCCTGGGGGAATTCTGCGCCACTGCATATGTGCATAATTAATGAGTCACGCATATTTTTAATTTTTTCTGCAGAAAAAAGCTTCTGCTGAAAAATTGCTGCAGTTCTGCCTTTTGCCCCCCATAGGGTGTTGTGGCAATTGAACACAGCAGCTGCTCCCAGCCAGCAAGGGAAGAGAGAGCCTGTAGTGCCATCTTCACAGCACATGTCAGGCCAGGTTAGGAGATGGGCAATGGGGAGACAGTGTGGGGTGCTGGGTGGGGGTCAGACAGGGACTCATAAGAGGTAATGGGGGAGGACAGACTGGGTCAGAGGCTGAATGGGAGTGGAGGCACAGGGCCACAGGGGGGAGGTGCAGGGCCACATGTTGATGTGGGAGGGGGTGCAGAGCTACATAGGGAAAGGGGGTGGCTGGGTCAGGGTACAGAGACACATAGGGATGGGGGCGTGCAAGGTCATATAGGGACAGGAGAGTGGCTAGGTGGGGGCACAGAGACACATGGGGACTGGGAGGGGGTGCAAGACACATGGATGCGGGAGTGGGTGTCTGAGTGGAGGTGGAGGGACACATGTGCCTGACTGAATGGGAGAGGCTAGCGGTCAGCCAGGGTCTGCATGGGGGAAGCTCCCTAACAGTCACACACAAAGCCCATAAAAAACACCCGTTCCATACTTTTCCCACCCATACCCAACAACCCTCCAACTTCATACCCAGGCTCCTTCCCAGCAATTATTTCCCTCTCCCTCAGCTCCTCCGTTACCCCTGACTCTGCACTGCTTCTGGGGACTGCAGGAAATATGGTTCTGTATTGTAGTTTACATGAAACTCAGAGTACTCTATTAATATGCCTAGTAAGGAGTCTGTGTCAAAAACATTTTCTGAATCTCTTTTGTTGTCTGTATTGTTACAGACATACTTGCTGACAGTATTTTTTAATAAATGACCAAAAATAATTGAAACTGATGTGATTATATTGTGTTATCTTGACAAATAAAATTTGCAGAATGTTGCAGAATTTAAAAATATTGTGCACAGAATTTTTATTTTTTTGGTGCAGAATTCCCCCAGGACTGATGCAGCTGGGCTGCTGTGGCAAGTCGGGAGAAGATGCACAATGCCAACAGGAGAGTGCTCTCCCACTGGCATAATTACTCCACTTTGGCGAGAAGCATAAACTATGCTGGTGGGAGAGTGTCTCCCACAGACATAGCACTGGTGTGGACAGTGCAAAATTGCATCTCTTGGAGGGGTGTTTTTTTTCCCCACACCTCTGAGTGGCGTAAGTTAAATTGCCTCTACCGGTACCGTAGACCTGTCCTCAGTTGCACAGCAAAGTGAACAAAGCGGTCAATAGATCTTTTCATCACGAAGGGCTAGTAACTACATCTATCGGCTAGTCTGCAGGCTGAAGAAATCTTCAGAGATGGATTCCAAGCATGATGTCAAAGTATGCTCCACCTGAAACATACACCCAGGTTATTGCAGGACAGAAGAAAAAATGTGTTTGTGTTTAAGAGTTCTTCATTTTCTTGTTTGGGAAAATCAAAGTTCCTTGTCAAGTGGGAGAGCAATTGCAGAAGTTTGAAATTTTTGATAATTGCAATCTAATAATTCACAAAAGTAAAAGCGAGGTGTCCTCTAGTCTTTGCAAGTTTGGGTAAATTGAAACTTGCCCAAAATTAGGCAATGGGGAAGAATGAGGAGAAAGTAACTAGATCAGAAACTGCCAAGTACATATGATGCTTCATATGTCATCTTGGATTTTTATTGATGCTTCACTGTATGGGTATTTGTTTTATCAGAAACCAAGGGAGGATGGGCCTTCTCCATGAAGGCCCTTATGCTTTGGAACTCACTCACACACTGCTCTGAAGTAGCCCAAATTTGTTGATCTTCAGAGCACGCTGCAATGCAAACCTTTCTACAGGGACTTCTCAAGAGAGGTGCGTTTCTTGGAGGAGAATATTTGAGGAGGGTAGAGTATTTTTTCTCATTTTGTTGCAGTAACGTTTAGTTAATATTTTTTAATATTAGTTAATATTTTTCCTTATCGTGTATATTATGGAGTTTGCTGTTGAATGTCTTTTATTTGGATGTTTGAATTACCACACGTCTCTGATAGGCACCTTTTATGGTTTGTTCTTTATAAATCTAAATAAATAAGAATTTCCTACTGACTCCTCAGGTTACAGCCTGCTGCACTCCGAGGTCTAAGAGTATAATGCTGATAGTACGGGGCTGTTTAGCTGTAAAATATGATTCTACAATGTTTAGTGCTTCTACAGACTTCTACAGTGTAGAAATTCAAGTGAACAAGCCTCTTGTGATAAAATGTTGTGTATATTTTTCTTCTGCTGATTCCTCCTCACCTTTTCTTTTGCCCTCTCAGCAGAAAGCTACATGCTCCTGCGGAGGGGAATGGGCCTGCGTTGGTGGTTTTGCGTAGTCAGCCTGCACGTGCTCTCAAAATTGAAGTAGATATCCTGGGAGCAGGCAAAAAGTCCTGGACTGCTTCCAAAACCCAAAGAACAATAGTTCCTTCCCTGGCCATCTTAGTTATGAGACACAATGGGACTAGAGAAAGGAAACTTTCAGGGGTAACTTCCAGCACATTTGCAGTGGGGAATGGGGCTAATTTAGGATCATGCCATTTCCCTTACTTCCAGAATTCCTTTCTTTTCTTTCATTTCTCCTTACTCCATGGACTAATCATGTGTCATCAAAAAGGGCTTGCTCATAAATTGGGGACCATTGTTCTAGACTACAGCAACCAGGGTAGATGTACATTTAGTGACTCTAGTGACCATATAAAGCCCATGTTCACAAGAAATCTGAACCCTTGACATTGAGTTTACACACTGGAAACCTGTGCAAATTACACTGTAAAATTCCAGCAAGTAATCATACTATTCAGCGTGAGGTTAAGTTAGCAGCATCCACTGTTGCATAGTGTTCAACTGGCTCTGTGTTACCACAGCTTTTCCTGTGTGGGTGCTTGTTTTAACACTAACCAGGAGAAGGCTGGAGAGGAGGGGAAACTGTGCTTTTTGCAGCCATCCTCAAGTGAAAGAAATGACCAGCCCCCCATTTATCAAGCTGATGTGCATGTCCCAAGATAGGATTAATTTCATGCATAAATTCCCCCACTGCACCTCACATTTCCTGCCTGATGGGCAGAAGAAGGTGGGCAGGGGTGACATCCCAGGTTCTAGACACTCCTGAAAATTTCTTATTCACAACAGATAAACAAAAACATCGGCAACCACCACCACATACCAGCTAAACCTACCAGCAAAGATTAAAGAGTACTCCACCCTCTCCAAAACACATACAGCTCGATGTAATGATCAAAACATGTAGGGGAAGGAAACACACATGCAGATGGATGTAAAAGAGGAAGGTGCTAATTTTATTAACTTTTAACTTCAAGGGACAGGCTAGGTCCTTCCACTTCCCTGAAGACCAGGTTTTTATTTGGGTCCAGTGTGGTGTTAAATGGCCTTCAAATAACCAGTACTTGGGGTTGGCCCTCTTCAGTCCAACCCTTAGGATACAGCTCACCTCCTGTGAGAGGGAATAAGGGTACACATGAGGGGTGGCTCCGTCTGCAACAATGTGAGGTCTCCTCTTATTGCTTCAAGCTAACAGGGTCCACTAGTCTTGTCCTAGGTTGCATGTTTACCCCTTTGAGCTTCTCATCTGCACTGGACACTGGCTGCAAGTTGTGACAAAATTACAAACTTGCCTCACAAATGTATAGCTTTAAAATCCTGTCCTTACTCTTCTTATTAACCTAAAACTGGGCCTCCGGGGTGCTGCAAAGAGGGCAGAAAATTCCACCAGACACCTTGTTGGTCTTGCCCTGGAGAAAAAATTCTTTTCTGATCCTAGAAATGTTGATGGATCACTCAGACCCACAGCTTCTTGGACACACAGGTCAAACTATACCTCCATTATAGTGCAGAGTAGCAACCCCAGCAGAATGGCTAGTGCATGCCCTCAGGTCTTCACATCAAGCCAGGGTAGGGGCAGGAGAGATGCTCTTCTCCTCCCTGCTCCCTTTCCCACCCAGGCAGCATTCTGGGACAGGCCACAGAGTAGCCAAGCTTACACTTCCCCTACTTCTTACTCTCAGGGGTTGTCTTTCCTCTGCTCATCTGATCAACAGCCCAGTCCCTGGCCCCCATTGACAGGCTGAGGGAGACATTTCTGAGCTCCAGCTGAAGATGCAAGAAGTGATGCTCATACCTTTGTCGTAGAAGGTCAGCTGGAAGATCGGAAGTGTCTCTGTTTTACAATAAGCATTGTTTGTTGAATTTAGGAAATGTTTTTCCTATCCACTGCTGCCAGTGTGTTATAATTTTTTTATTATTCTTGACAGCTGTAAATGTACCCAGAGGGTTGGCCATTAGACAACTATTAAAAATACTAACACAATAAATGAATACAAATAGCATGAACTATACTCTGCTTTTTCACAGAGAGAAAACTGTAGAGCATTGTCAAAACTTTAGGTACCCAAGTTATTGAGGGGAGAAATAATTCAGTTTACCGTGCTGTTGTAATAAACGTAGTTCTTTGTTCTTGCACTTCCCCTGTTTTATTTTGAATGAGACGTGCATGCTTATAAAGATAGCAGCAGCAAGGAAATTAGCCAGTCTAAAATCAGGTCATCTGGTGAGAGTGAAGACATTGGCTTCATTTCTTGACTTTTATTTTTTAATTCAGTGATGCTTTTAATGCACCCATTTGCTGGGGCATCTGTAGCTGTGGTTGACATTGTGGATCATTGGTAATTTAGATCCAAAACTGTCCAGAGAATGACAGTTTATTCATGTGAAACATACTTTGTTATATCATACTTTGCCTTTTTCAGAAGGTTGTGCAAAATGCAAGAGAATATAGCCAGCTTCCTAAGAGGCACGGTTTGATAAAGGTTATATAATAGCATGCTGCAATTTCATGGTACTTGGTCTAGTACCTCATTTCTTCTCAGATCTCATAAGCTGACTATGTAAGAAATGATATTGGAGACTGTCGTGTAGTCAGACAGCAGTCTGATATTGTCTCACAAATCCCTGAGTTACAGCATGAGGACTCTTATTTGACAGAAACATTTCAAGGCTGCTGACAGCAGTGACAAAACTCTTCAGATCGTCTCCCTTGTCCTTTTGCCGAGAATAATAACAGTAAAATTACAAATAAACATATCAAGAAATATTACCAGCTGGGTTCAAAATATTAAATGGAAAGAAAGCAGGATAGTTTAACCAATACAGTGCATCATTTAAGAGACTTAATCCTGGGTTGTATTAGGAAATATTTGTAACATTTCCCCTAGTTACTAGTATGGGATGTAAGAGGCTTTAAATACAAAAAGTTCAGTGTTTTTCATAGTTGTTTTGAGAGTCTAAATTCAGCATTGTGTGGGTTTGAGCACCTGCCAAGAGCATAGACCATGCAGTGACAAATAAGGAAAAGGCAAATCTTTTCATTTGTATATCTCCAACAATTCTCAGCACTCTTACTCATAGTGAACACATATTACCACTCTCTCTAGCACTACATGGCCTTCATTAGCATCATGATCTTGGCTGTTTTATTAAATGTTTTAGGTTTTTATTTAACATTTTCTATATTAAGATTTTCAATGTTTTACAATTTAAGACTACAAACACCATATTTGGACAAAGAAAACTGGTTTTTCTAGGGTTATACCATTGGGTGCCTTTTGATAGTAAAAATATTGCTCAGGATTTTCAGAGTAGATAGATGCCTGCTTTCACTGTGCACCATCAGTCAGGCTACAGAAGTACAATCTTAAACATCTTTGTGCCCCTAAGGGCTTCAGCGGCAATTGGATCATGCCTCCTTAGTCCTTAGGGAATAAGGAGAGGGGGATATTGTGTGTAGGGCCATCTAATGATCTTAGGAAAGGCAGAACAGGATTATAGTGATCAATTTGTAATTTGAATGAAAATGTTTTCTGATTCTCTTATTACATCTAACTGGTCAGTGACTTCTGCCCTGGAAAAGAGATGAACTGGGCAGCCCCATTAGAAGCTATTTCGGGTGGGGGGGAGGACTTTCCCCATTTAAGATGCACTGGTGCATTCATAGCGGCAGAGCCCAATTGTTTCATAGAGTTTCTGCGAGCTCTGTATTGAGACAGGAGCTGGGCGGTGGTTTTGTATGTAACACAAGTAAAAATAAACAATTGTTTACTGTAATAGCAACCCTGTGGCTTCCCTATAATTTGGAGGAAGCATTTCAACTTGTTTTTAAAAGCCTGCTGTTCTTATTTTGCCTTTATGTATAGATAGCACATTGAAAATGAATGGTTAGAAATGGAACCATATTGCAGACAGGTTAAGAGACCTCCTGTACTTCTCTTATTCTAAGTATACAATGACATGGGACTCAATAGTGAGCTGCCTTTCCTGTCCACACAGTAGAATAAAGGGATGGAAGATGCTCCCTTACTTCCTTGTGCAGACTACCTACACCACAGATGTGTGTGAGTGTGTGGGAGGGAGAGCAGCTGCTGGGAGTTGCTACTCACTCCAGTGTAGATGGGGAGGGACAGGAAGGGATTTGAGTGGAGCCTTGGCTATGTTAAAACAACATTATTTAGGTTGCAGAGTCAAGCAAAGTTAGGAAACACCAGACTTTAGCTTGCCTGTGCAAACTTAATTCCATCCCTTTGTGCATATGCATTATGATATCACATGATCACATACTATTTTTCATGTGGATCATTTTCCTGGCATGGACTCTAATAAGGCTTTAGTGTGATCAATGTGCTTGGGAAGGGTGCGCGTTTTGTTTTGGGAGCTGATTGGCGTAGTTCTGTAGATGTTTTTCTCTTGCTGGTGTATAGAATGGTTTGTTTGCAGGTTAACATGATGTGATTCTTGAAAACTTGCTTATTTTTTTTCCTTTTAAGTTTTTGTGCTAGATTTTACTCTGGGATATGCATACACAGCTCCCACTAACTTTCATGAGAAATATGTATGTGTATTTTGAGGGTAGATCCTGGGAAAGTCAGTTGAATAAAACCATGACTTCTGCATACTTTTTATTTTATGTTCTTCTAATCACTTATAGCATCTGTATTTAATGAGCTAAAATAGCAGCAATTAAACACAAACCCTGGTTATATTGTGGTAGCATACCGTAGTTAATAGTGAGTTGGACATTATATTCTGGACTCTTCATTTTAGATATCTATAATTTAGCAGCATATTTAGTTTGGATTTAAATATTTCATGCCTGGTCTCAGTCCAATTATTCCTTTTTTAAAAGTTTAGCCAAAATCCCTTTTAGCTTTTTCAAAAACCTAGAGAATTCCAAAATAGCTTTGTTTTGAAAGATCAGACTTAACATGTATCTTGTCTTCAGTGAGAAATTCACTCTTTGCAAAATATTCAAAATGTGGCTTGAAATGGAAAAAGTATGAATGTTTGAACAAGACACATTTAAGCATGCACAACTTGCCACTTTCATTACCAGTTTAACTGTATATATTCAAGAGAAGCAGAATACCCAACTGGACCCTCTTCGGACTACCTCCTAATTCCTGGACTACCTCCCTAATTGTTCAGTACAAAATAAATTCTTTGTCTCTGTTTTATTTAAACCAAGGAAATTAAATACTAAACTGTTAATGCAGTATTAAGAACTGAGGGCCAAATTTGATCAGTTACACCTGTGCAATGCCATTGACCACAATCTGGAATAAGTGAGAGGCAAATTTGATCTTCAAAATGGTCTTTCAAGAAAGGGGTTGAGACAGTCTTTAGGCAGATTTCAGCATAGTTGTGGACTAACTCCTGTTTACTCCAGTTACTGTCCAATATAATTTTGCTTTTATATGTGTCTTTTTTGTATTGCTGTTTAATTCGAACAGTTCTTTGTTTTATTAACCTTGCTTTCCTTTAATATTTTTCCCAGGGCCAGCATCTTTTTGAAAAATTGCTAGAACTGGCGTCTCGAAATATTGAGATAAAACTAGTGAGCGATATACTGCCCACCGAATCAAAGGTATTAAACGACTTGAAAACAAAGGGTAAGACCAAGGTCTTTACGTTATTATACCATTGACTGCTATATTAGCATAACTCTTTTCTTTCATTTAAAATGCTGTTACTTCATAGACACAAATGAAATATGTGTAAAACTAAACCTATTTGTTTAATGGTGATACCCTATAATTCTTCAGCTTACCTTGGCTCAAAGTTTTCATTCATCTCCCAAAAACTCTTTTATCACTTTAGATGGAGCAGATATTGGCAGTTTGTAAGTGGTAAAAAGGTGGCCATGTGATTGCAATTTTAAGTCATCGCAACCATACTAATGGTAGGCAATGCAACTTGAAAGAATTATTGCACTCTGGGATGAGATATTCTTCTCTTTTGAGGAATAGTGAAACAAATAAAATAACATGTCAATGGTATTGACGTAACTTTTGCCAAATCCTGCCATCAATTTCTATGCAAAACCCCAGTGACTTCAGTGGGGGTTCCCCATGCAATTGATGGCAAGATGCAACCTGTTCTATAATGAGCGACTGTTTTGCTATCTGATTTTTTTGTTAACTGCAATGTATGTTACAATGATCTCTCAAAGATACATCATGCATTTCATTGTGAAGTATTCTAAAGCTCTTTAGTAACTGAAAAGTACACTATCCTGTCTGAAATATAGCCAATTTCAAATATGTAAGTTAAATGTAGCTTCAGGTACTACACCTGTCACTCACTCAGGTTTCTGGGAAAGAAATTTTTAAAGCATTCTAATGAGTTTGTGGATATATCAGTTGACTGTTCTAAATCCAATACTTGTATCTGATCATTTTGGTGTATCAGACTACCATCCTATGTTTGGAGTGTTGTAACTGAGAAAGGAGGACATGTCAAGTTTTTTTCTGTCCTTTTCCAAGACATACTAAGGTGTTGTTGGATTTCTCATAATGAAATCTTGTTGTTTTTCTTATTCCATGTTTGGTTTGTTTATTTAGACTCATAGACTCATAGACTTTAAGGTCAGAAGGGACCATTATGATCATCTAGTCTGACCTCCTGCACAATGCAGGCCACATAATCTCACCCACCCACTCCTGGAATAATCCTCTCACCTATGTCTCAGCTATTGAAGTCCTCAAATCATGGTTTAAAGACTTCAAGATGCAGAGAATCCTCCAGTAAGTGACCCGGGCCCCATGCTGCAGAGGAAGGCGAAAAACCTCCAGGGCCTCTGCCAATCTAACCTGGAGGAAAATTCCTTCCCGACCCCAAATATGGCTACGTTTCAATATCTCTGTGGGAATGTCTTGATTAGGAATCAGTCTGTGGATGTTTTCCAAATGTGCTAATTGGCCATACAGCTCTTTCACTTGTGTCTGGGCTAAATTTTATCTCCAGGAAGCTAGGGAAATCATTTCCCCCTAAGTACCACTTCTGCTGCCTCCCACAGAAGATCTAAGTTAGTTTCTAGCATGCCATTAGTCAGTTATGGTGATTTTTATTGCCTTTTTGAAATTAAAGGATCTTGTATGAACAGGCGATTCATGGTCCATACAATTCTGTATGTACTTCTAGTTGACAGGAGCAAGAAGCTAATCGGTACATGAGCAGAAAGAGATATTTCTTCAGTGCTCTAATGCTTTTAACAAAAGCACAGTGAATGGGAGAATGAATATATATGTAAAAATATTAAATGAACGAATGTTCTGCTGTCCATTGTAGACACAGGTGTGATTATCTCCTAGTCCTGCCTTAGCTACTTGCTTTGACAGGCATTTCATTTTTTTCTCTGCCATTTCTCCTGCCAGGTCTGTCTAAAGGAATTACTAGAATCTCCTTTCGTGCTACCCTGGCCAGCTGCATCCCTAGAAATCAGTCAGCTTTGATTCTTTAAAAAGATCTGTGGTTGTTTATTTGGAACATATATATAAGTAAAATATAATTTGGTCTATTGTTGTTTTCCCAGCCAGTATAAGAACTCGGCTTTTTGTGTCTAAGGAAGAACATTGCATGGCAGATGGTACTTTTTTAAATTTATAATAATAAATACTCCTCTTGTCTGGTGAGAGATAAAATGTTAAATACATCCAACACCCATTGTTTCCTGAGTTTTTCATCTTCCTTGGAGAATGCTTTAGTCTCTTGCCAAAAGGCAAGATCAGTCTTTAGGTTTTTTTAGATAGGAGAAGGTATGTTTTTCCTTTCAGAGGATTGACATTCTTTTGACATTCAGGGAGAAAATGTTGTAAGACTCCATCAGAATATCAAAAGGGGTAGCTTTGTCCTCCTGTAATATTTGAGATGCAGCACTGACCAGTTTTTAGTTCTGATGGTTTGTAAAATATGTTTTATTGTTTTACTGTTGCATATTTGATAACTACTGCAATCAGATTTGTTTTTCAAAATATCTTCCCACAGTAGTGCTGCTAAATGTTGGAACGAATGTGGATTGTTACCAGATGTTAAATGGTTTATTTATGATGGTGTGTATGTAGGTCATACAAAAAGTTTTTGAGTTTATCAGAGTTGTCCAGACAGCCAGATTATGAGTTTCTAACAGAACTGTAACAGATGAACATTTGTCTGTCAATAGCTCATATCTAAAACAGGGTCAAAAAAAGTTCAAAAGGAATTATAAGAAAATAGGGGCCATTTCTCTTTACAGGAAGACAGTGAGATAGGTTCAGGTTAGGGTGACCAGATGTCCTGATTTTATAGGGACAGTCCCGGTTTTGGGGTAGTTTTCTTATATAGGCTCCTATTACCCCCCACCCCCTGTCCCAATTTTTCACATTTGATGTCTGGTCACCCTAGTTCAGGTTGATATTTAAAGCCAGAGACATGAACAAAGCAGGTGCAGGCATGTTGGCAAATATAGGAGACAACAGATGTACAGAGGAAAATAAGGGGGAGAGCCGTGTGTTCTCTTCCGGTGGTCTGGGCACTCAGTGCTCCCCCATTCTCCCATGTTGTGCTGGCTGGTTCCTGAGGTCAGTAGAGGGCCACTCTGCCTCCTCTCCCAGCACATACCTGCTGATGTGCTGCCTGGAAGCACCTGGAGATGCTGCAGCCAGGGTCTCCCAATAGTGCTGTTGTCATTGAGGATTCACTCTGCTCCTTCAGCAGGGACCCATGAGAAGCAGAGAGAGGTGCTGAACAGCAGGAAGCTGCCGGGCCTCTTCCTGTTCAGTAATGGGGAGAGGTGTGAATCGCTGTGGGGGTGGCTTTGCTGAGCCCTCACCCAACCCCTGCAGCTTTAGCCAGCAGGAGCCCCAGCGTGGACCCCTACCCACCCAGCCCAGGAGCCTTCCTTCATACCTGAATCCCTGCCAGCTAAGGGGAATTTGGGGAATGAGCTGCCTGGGCCTCAGAAGTAAGCATATGATGTTGGGAAGGATAGGAAGAGATGGAACCTGGGGACAGAATTTAATTGATTGGGCAACAAGAAGCAGAGAATACATGAATGGGAGAGCAGAATTGAACTGACTGAATAAAATGATTTAATTTCTCTCCCCCAACCCTTTGTGTGTTACTTGGCTTCCCAGACTGCAAACTCCTTGGAAGGAGGGTCCGTGCCTTCTTGCCGTCTGATCCTGATTAGGGTCTCTGGGTGCTATGGCAATATAAATTACATTAATAAATCTAAGTTAAAAGAATGTTGTTTAGGTTGCAAAGTTAAGCTCTCAAAAGTTCAGAAATGTCACAATTAAGGTTCTGTATGCAACCTTCATTCAGCCTCTTTGTGCATGTGCACTATGATATAGCCTTCAATTACAAGATACATACTATCTTTTCCACAGGACCCCTTCTTCACTCTGGGCTTGATTCTGCACCACTGAAGTTAATGGGAGTTTTTCTGTTGACTTGAGTGAGAGAAGAATCAAGCCCTTAGTGCACAGAATGGGCAGCACTCCCTCAATGGGCATTCTTTCTTTGGGAAATGTGTAATATTTCTTTTTATTGTAATCATTCAATGTGTGGCCCCAGGCTTTATTTACCAAACATTATCCAAATCTCACACAGAATACATAATTAATTTCCTCCTGGGCATTTCTATGGTGCTTATCACTGTTGGCGCTGAGTGCTTCACAAATTTTAATGAATTCATCTTCACAGCATCCCTGTGAGGTGGGAAAGTACTATTATCCACATTGTACATGTGGGAAACTGAGGCACAGAAAAGGCCAAAAATGACAGTATGAGGCTTGAGACGCTGATTTTTCATAGTACAGCATTTTTATAGCACTTTATATATTATATATTCAAAGCACAGCTCCCATTGACTTCGTTTGCAGCTGAGTGCTCAGCATTTCTGTAAATTAGGTCCTAAGCATAGGTGTTAGCCTTTATTAGGTCAACTCCTGAAAGTAGATCTATGGCTCATTCCCAGTCCCCCACAATCCTGTTGCCCCACACAAGTGACCTTATATGCCATCTTCACATAAGTCAGAGTGGAGGGCATTTCTTCTGCACTTGGAGGTGCAGAGTGGGATGAGGGGCAAGGGGAAGGGAGGCCGCAAGTGCCCCTATTCAGTTGCACAGCCAGTCATCCCCCCTGTACAGCTTCTATGCATGGCAAAAGAGGTGCAGAGGGTCTAGCACTGGTTCTCCACACCAGGCCTGACTTTGTCTCTCTGAGCTATAGCTTTCAGTAGCAGCTGCGTTCTTAATATGTGGGAGGAGCATCATGGAGAGAGACTAAGTGCTTTTCTTGGCCAGATCCATCCTGGTGTAACTCAATTGACTTCAGGAGAGTTATACCAGAGATGGGTTTTGTTCAGCCATCTCTTTAAACGTGTCTTAACACCCTTATGCTGTCCCTATGCGCACAGCAGCCTATGCCAGTTTCGATGAGGAGATTATTTAATTCCCTCAGCTTTGATTTAGTGCTCAGTTTCTTCCCTCCATGTTCAACCTCCTTTAAAGTCAGAAGATACAGGGCAGTTGTCAATGATTAAGACTAAGATTTTGTCATGCATAGTTTTAGTAAAAGTCACGGACAGGTCACGGGCAATAAAAAAAAATTCACGGAAGCCCATGATCTATCTGTGACTTTTACTAAAAATATGCCTGACAGAATGGGGAACTGCAGGCTCCTCACACCACCCAGGGGGCGCCTAGCTCAGAACTGCAGGGTTCCCACACTGCCCATGGTGGGGCTCCGGGGCACCCTGGCCACCTGGGGTGGCTCTGTGCTCGGGGGCACCCTGGCTGCCTGGGGCGGCTCCATAACTTCCATGGCCTCCGTGACAAAACCATAGCCCTATCAATGATTAATCCAAGTTCAGCAGTCACCAAAAGTCAAATCAAGAGGTTTTAATTGCAAATGTTCGTTCGTCAAATGAAAGGTAAATAACCCTAAACATATCTCTGGCAAATATTGCCTAAGTTATTACTAGATGAACAATAACTCATTATACTGTTACTTCAAAACCTTACGTATACAAAATCCTGGGTTGAAATCCAGGATCATTAACGTCTATGGAATTAGAAACCCTCCCCCTTGTTTCTCGTGCCCATGCGCCTATATCCCCAGCATGAGTTTCTTCTCTGCGAGCTTAGGCTACGCCTATATCAGGGCCAGAATTTGGCCCACCATTTGCATAAATACTTCTTTTCTGTACCTTTTTTTGCTTTCTGTCAGTAGTTTATTACAGCTTGTTTTCAAGGTGGTGGTTTTAGCCTTTTCTTGGCTAGTATGTTATATTTTCAGTCTACTAGACTGAAATGTTTCTCTTCCTGTAAATCTCCCACTCCTTGTGCATAATTCTGTACCAGTCTTTGTCCTTCAGTAGTGTAGATTTATTGTCTGCAATTAGCAGTTTGTTTTGTCAGTTATTACGTGTATGAAATCTGAATCCCTTGCTAATTATGATCTTATTTTAGCTGATAGTGACTGTTAATTCTCTTTGAGGGACAGTGGTGGATTTACTTGCTCAGTTGGTCTGTTTTGGTTTGTTTTTTTTCTGTTTTATTTGCAGTTTCCCTCCTTTCTTACTGTATCAATTTTCCATGAATTATTTATTATTTGCATATGCATTTTATTGTATTTATGTATTTTGACTGATGCAGATATAAAAGGGGACCCTATCCATCTGATAGGCAACACTGACATGAATCACAAGAACAAAATAAATAAATAGCAGGTTGAATTCTCTCAGTAACCAGCACAGCTAGTATGCTATGTATCATATGGCACTAGTGAGACTTTGAAATAAAATAATGTCCCCGTGATAAGAAACTTGCAGTATAAGGGTTAGATCCTGCAGCCCCTATTCTCCTGAATAGCCCCATAGTGTTAAGGGGAACTAAACACTTGAATATGATTGCATTCTATGTTGAACGGACACTATAGGGACAGCAAGAGGAAGATTTATCCCATTGTGAGGAATGGTGGGGAAGAAGAAGAAGGAGAAAGGGAGGAGGGCTAGACCGGTAGGGGGAGAGATGTGCGCTTTTTGTTTGTTTGTGCAGTTAGAGTTAGAGATACTTCAATATGCCATGAGGACTGTGACTTTCAAAAAAACCCTGGTACCCCAGGAATGACAATAGAGAGCACTCTAATGTCTTACAGATCAAATGAAATGTGGTTAGTACCTGTTTCTACTTCTCTTAGCACACTTCTGGGGTGCTGCACAGGTTACAGCTATCATGCTAATGTAGTGCTGCACAGGTTACAGCTAATGTAGTGCCCATCTTTAAAAAAGGGAAGAAGGAAGATCCGGGGAACTACAGGCCAGTCAGTCTCACCTCAGTCCCTGGAAAAATCATGGAACAGGTCCTCAAGGAATCAATTCTGAACCACTTAAAGGAGGGGAAAGTGATCAGGAACAGTGAGCATGGATTCACCAAGGGCAAGTCATGCCTGACTAACCTAATTGCCTTCTATGATGAGATAACTGGCTCTGTGGATGAGGGGAAAGCAGTGGATGTGTTATTTCTTGACTTTAGCAAAGCTTTTGATACAGTCTCCCACAGTGTTCTTGCCAGAAAGTTAAAGAAGTATGGGCTGGATGAATGGACGGTAAGGTGGATAGAAAACTGGCTGGATGGTCGTGCTCAGCGGGTAGTGATCAATGGCTCCATGTCTAGTTGGCAGCCGGTATCAAGTGGAGTGCCCCAAGGGTCGGTGCTGGGGCCGGTTTTGTTCAATATCTTCATCAACGATCTGGAGGATGGTGTGGACTGCACCCTTAGCAAGTTTGCAGATGACACTAAACTGGGAGGAGTGGTTGATACGCTGGAGGGTAGGGACAGGATACAGAGGGACCTAGACAAATTAGAGGATTGGGCCAAAAGAAATCTGATGAGGTTCAACAAGGACAAGTGCAGAGTCCTGCACTTAGGATGGAAGAATCCCATGCACTGCTACAGACTAGGGACCGAATGGCTGGGCAGCAGTTCTGCAGAAAAGGACCTAGGGGTTACAGTGGACGAAAAGCTGAATATGAGTCAACAGTGTGCCCTTGTTGCCAAGAAGGCTAATGGCATTTTGGGCTGTATAAGTAGGGGCATTTCCAGCAGATCGAGGGATGTGATTATTCCCCTCTATTCGGCACTGGTGAGGCCTCATTTGGAGTACTGTGTCCAGTTTTGGGCCCCACACTACAAGAAGGATGTGGATAAATTGGAAAGAGTCCAACGGAGGGCAACAAAAATGATTAGGGGGCTGGAGCACATGACTTATGAGGAGAGGCTGAGGGAACTGGGATTGTTTAGCCTGCAGAAGAGAAGAGTGAGGGGGGATTTGATAGCTGCTTTCAACTACCTAAAAGGGGGTTCCAAAGAGGGATGGATCTAGACTGTTCTCAGTGGTAGAAGATGACAGAACAAGGAGTAATGGTCTCAAGTTGCAGAGGGGGAGGTTTAGGTTGGATATTAGGAAAAACTTTTTCACTAGTAGGGTGGTGAAGCACTGGAATGGGTTACCTAGGGAGGTGGTGGAATCTCCTTCCTTAGAGGTTTTTAAGGTCAGGCTTGACAAAGCCCTGGCTGGGATGATCTAGTTGGGGTTGGTCCTGCTTTGAGCAGGGGGTTGGACTAGATGACCTCCTGAGGTCCCTTCCAACCCTGAGATTCGATGATTCTATGATTCTATGCCTGTAGGCATAGGTGGAGTTTGACTTCTGTATTTGCAGGAGGCAGAGGGCTTAATAAGTACAGCTCTGACTTTTGAATTTACTGATTATTCATGGTACTTAAATTACAATGTATTTGAAATCATAAATTCTGTTTACATTTATTATTTAATCACCCTTCATTTTTTGTTTTGTTTTAATTATTTGATATGTTTACCAGCTACCACTAAACAGAATCGAGCACTTTCATGTGACTATGAATCATGTCTCACTAGTTTGAAAGATACATAAACATTGGCTTAATATAGAAATAGATAAGTCTCTCTACACATTCACTTGATATGCTGACAAACAGATATTTCCAGTGCTGTAGGAAGAGTGTGAGCAGCTGGGCCAGACACCCAACAGCCCAAGTGTGTTGTGGGCTTGTGAAAGCTCCCAAATGTTTAGGCTATTATTGAAATGTTTAAATGAATAAAAACAACGAGGAATCCGGTGGCATCTTAAAGACTAACAAATGTATTTGGGCATAAGCTTTCATGGGTAAAAACCCCCCACGAAAGCTTATGCCCAAATACATTTGTTAGTCTTTAAGGTGCCACTGGACTCCTCATTGTTTTGTGGATAGAGACTAATACGGCTACCCCTCTGATATTTAAATGAATAGTTGTTGTGATAAAATATTATATGTAATAATAAGGGCAGGGTTTTCAATAGCACTGAGCATTAGAGCTGGGTGGGAATTTTTCATCCCAAATCAGGCCAAAAAGCTGAAATCTCAACAAAAAAAATGTTTTTAAACCAAAAATCTGAAAGAAAAAAAAAATCCGGTTGGGGAAATTGAATTGCTTCATTTTATTCATGTCAAAACCTTTGTTTAGATTTCAACCTTTTTTCTTCCTTTTTTGCAATTTTAATTATAAATTAACTTTCATTTAGAAACAAAAAATCGTTTTGAACCAAAAAAACCTTCAGTCTGAAAATGTCAAAACAGGATATTTCAACAATTTTGAATTTTTTTCTAAACAGAAAGCTCATTGAAACTGACTCTTTCCTGCAAAAAGTTTTGGTTTTGGTGAACTGGTATTTTCCAACAAATATTTCTTTGGAAAAAAACCTTGACCAACTCTACCCTCCTCAGCATTGGCCTAGCTTTGCTCCTTTTCAAGTCAATGGGCAAAAGTATTCAGCATTGGCTTAACTCTGTTCTCATTGATGTTTAGGGCTGAGCACTTTGAAAATCTTGCCTTAAATATCTAATCACATTCTATGCTCTTAGTAAAGAAGCTCTGACAGGATTTCTCCAGGATGTTCATGGTTCTTAGCACTGCCTTTCATTGATGTTGTGAACTGCTGAACTATGTAATTAATTGAGTGTAAGTGTTTGTGCCTTTCCTTCTGCATGCTCATTTTCCTATCATTCCATAGCCTGGAGTTGAGCACAAGAGAATGATGTGACTTGGTTTTATTCTTGAATTGCAGTTTCATTAGTAACAGAATAGTTTACAACAGTTGTGCTGTAGTGTTGACTACAGCAATAATATCATGTTTAGGGTTCTGTTTACACTGCAGAAACTGCCATCTTAGACATCATTGTTTCAGTGCTAACTAGGGTCAACAGCAGAGAGGAAATTCTATGCTTGATACCTGGTGCCTATTGAAGTCAGTGGCAAAGCTCCCATTTTCTTCATTGATTTTAGTGGTGAAGGAATAGGGCCCTGATTTTTTCTCTTGAGTTGGAGCTTAAGTCTGTCCACTTTTGCCTTAGCTTCTAGTTCCTGCAATCAAAGATATGTCATTCTTTGTTCATGTTCAAACTGCTGCTTGTTTGCTGCCTTCTGCATTCATAGAATCATAGGAGATTAGGGTTGGAAGAGACCTCAGGAGGTCATCTAGTCCAACCCCCTTCTCAAAACAGGACCAACACCAACTAAATCATCCCAGCCAGGGCTTTGTCAAGCCGGGCCTTGAAGACCTCTAAGGATGGAGATTTCGCCACCTCCCTAGATAACCCATTCCAGTGCTTCACCACCCTCCTAGTGAAATAGTGTTTCCTAATATCCAACCTACTCCTCCCCCACTGCATCTTGAGACCATTGCTTCTTGTTCTGTCATCTGCCACCACTGAGAACAGCTGAGCTCCATCCTCTTTGGAACCCCCTTTCAGGTAGTTGAAGGCTGCTATCAAATCCCCCCTCACTCTTCTCTTCTACGACTAAATAACCCCAGTTCCCTCAGCCTCTCCTCATAAGTCATGTGCCCCAGCCCCCTAATCATTATCATTGCCCTCTGCTGGACTCTCTCCACATCCCTTCTGTAGTGGGGGGACCAAAACTGGATGCAGTACTCCAGGTGTGGCCTCACCAGTGCCAAATAGAGGGGAATAATAACTTCCCTCGATGTGCTGGCAGATCAATTGCCTTCTGATCACTGGCCACTGATCTTTACCTTTAAAACTCTCAATATCAAATTTCAAATTTTGAATTGCGTGGGGTTCTTATCCAAAGCTTAATTGACTTGGTTCTGTGGATCCTATCCAGACTAGGCCACTATAACCATACCTTTGTCAGCAGTGGTCAGTTTCTGTAATATAAACAATACCCACAGTGTGAGGTAAAGCATGAAAGTTTTTTTTAAAAAAGTAAAAAACCTGAATATACTTTCCCTATGAAACAGATGATGCAGGCAATGCCTGCAAACTTAAAAGTTCTGTAAAAGTAGAAGCATGGTGGGTGGTGTGTTCAGTTCTCGTTTTTCTTAGGAATCCACAATGAATGTAAAACTCAAACATGAATGTGAAAATATCATGAATGCTGAGAATGAGAATCAGAATTCACAATGTGAATGTGACAATGACAGTTTTATTAAGAATGATATCTGACATGGCCATTGAAGGACTTTGCGAAGTAATCAGTGATATTTCAACTTGAAATACACTGCTGCTAGGACAAATTTCCTATTACTCACCTGAGAAGACTGTTTGCAGTGTTGTTGTAGCCGTGTTGGTCCCAGGATATGAGAGAGACAAGGTGGGTGAGGTAATATCTTTTATTGGACTAAGTTCTGTTGGCGAATGAGACATGCTTGCACAGAGCTCTTCTGGGGGTCTGGGAAAGGTACCTGGGAAAAATACCTTTCCCAGATCCGAAGAAGACCAGCTCTGTGTAGCTCAAAAGCTTGTTTTTCATGAACCGAAGTTGATCCCACAAAAGATATTACCTCACCTACCTTGTCTTAGTGTAAAGATTGTCATTGGTGAAAACCTAGGGGTTTTTTCCTATGGGCAAAGGACCGGCTTGTGGCTGATGCTCTCGACTGGGCTGCAGTAAAGCTGGGTTCAGTTCCTAGCTGTACCACAGACTTCTTGGGCAACCTTGGGTGTGTCACTCAGTCTCCCTCAGTTCCACATCTCAAGGTGGGTGTAATGATATGTACTTCATCTATCTTGTTTGTTTAGATTGTTAGTGCTTTAGAGCAAGGACTTTGACTTGGTGTGGTTTTGTACAGGGCTCCACAGAATGGGGCTCCTATCTCAGTGAGCTGCTAAATGCTACTGTAATACAAATATAAATAATGATGGGACATAGAATAAAGTCTGAGGTGCTTCTCACACGTATACCAACAAAAGCAGGAGTATGTTGAATTAGGGATGTTCAACACTCACTCAGATGATTGCTTTTTTGTGATCCATGATTGTTCTTAGCATGATGTTTATATAGTATGCAATGTGGAGGGGTGTGCTGTCTGAGATAGGAAGCACTTAACAGAAAATTCAGTTTGATCAGTGCCTTTTATATTCAGCTTTTTCTGGAGTGTCACTTTTTCATATGATTCTTTTTTTTTCTTCTCAAACTCCAGCTATGCTTTGGCTGGTTGTGTGCATGCTTCATTTATACATCTATCTTTCTTTCATTGCATGTTGGTTCCTCCCAAACTTCAGAGTACAGGCAATTTACTGCAAGAAGAAACATAATGTTCACAGAGGTGATAAACTATTAATGAAAAAAATGGTATACTGCATGTTCGTAAATTTAGATGCAACCATACACAGAATTCACAAGAGGAGAAAACCAGCAAAACAACACCTGCATCCAGGGCCAGGGTGGCCTATTATTAATAACTCCTTTCCCTAATCAGATAGGCAGTAATTGTGGGAGGGGGCGGTCCTCCTTATGTGGCCACAATGGTTATTGTACTTCCCTGATGGTCACATGCCTGGGAAAATTTCACCTAACTTTGGACATCCTGTCCTCTTCACCCGCCCCCCACCGCCTCAGGAGTTTGCCTGGCTGTGCTCGAAGTGGTGCTTGCGGATGCAGGGGAGTGGGAGTGCCCAGCTATGGAAAGCTGCCCTCCCATCCCGCTGCACACTGAGGGGACTCGGCTGCAGTGGGCAGATCCCGGGCGCATTGCTGCTGAGGAAGGAGTGACTGGGAGACTCTGGAGAGCTGCAGTTAAAGCTCCCACAGCTGCCTCCTTCCCTCCCCTTTTCTGTGCAAACCGTGTCCCCCCTCTCTCCCGCCCGGTGAACTGACCACAGCAGCTGCAGCCCCAGTGGAGAAAGGTGCTCTGCAGCCAGCATAAGCCTCCTGCTGCCTGCGCTGGGACCGGTATACAGGCAATATCCATACAAACCCCTCCCCCTCTACTTGTAGGTTCTTAGCGGGGCTCATGACCACCTTCCCTTTCTTTATGTTCAGATGGGAGAATGAGTGCCACAACTTCTTTCTGTTGTAAACATAGTCATGGCACAGAAAAAGTTGAGAACATCTGCTGTAGGGGGTGTTTCAGTTCTTTTTTTTTTTTTAACCTCTTGTACCCTGGGATATTGTTTGATTTAAGGTTTTCCTAAGAGGTGGCCTTTGTGTGATCATAGAATATCAGGGTTGGAAGGGACCTTAGGAGGTCATCTAGTCCAACCCCCTGCTCAAAACAGGATCAATCCCCAATTTTTGCCCCAGATCCCTAAACGGCCCTCTCAAGGGTTGAGTTCACAACCCTGGGTTTAGCAGGCCAATGCTCAAACCACTGAGCCATCCCTTCTCCCTAAATGCAAAGCCTGAGTATACAAATCCTCCCATTTGAGGTAAATAGAAATTACAAGATAATCCCAGGGTGTTTTTTAGGGGGGAGGGGGCAGGAGGGTTAAAATAAGCCTCCAACGCCTGTGCTTGTGATGAGAGCCTGGAAAACTGTGTAAACCTACTGCAAAGGGTGAAAGGAAAAAGCAGTGGAGCTCCACTTGTGCAGGAGGAAATTGGAATGAAGGCCCCTAAAGACATTTCTTCCTGGCAATTGCTTCCATGTGGCATTCGATATAAAAGGGGAGTAAAAAGGATCAGTGGAATGCATGGCATAACATTTCCGTTTCCCCAGTGTGTTACTTTGATGTCTAATCGCATGAGCAACCATTTTCAGTACTTTCAAATGAAGGGGAGGTGGCCTGTAAGGGGATATGGGGTATCCCCAGCTTGAGGGTTTGATGGCAGCGGGCGGGGAAGAGGGGGTTATGTTTGATTTGTCAGGAACTGTATTTCCATTTTGTCATTGGCCTGGCTCTTTTGCTTAGTTCGCCCCTCTTTTATCTCATTATTTTGCCTGGCTTTGCATGTGCTGCATGAGTAGAATGCATCCTCAGATCAATAAGGGAAGCTTTGGGCTGTGCACAGTACCATTACAATGTCAACATTCAGAATTATGGATGCTCCATGGGAATATGAGTGTTCTTGACAGATGAGGCTCCACTGATACGGGGTGAGGCAGATTTAATTCCAGTGCTTTCCCTGTAAGTCCCTCCTGACCCAGGATCAGATGGCAGGATCTGTAGGGGAGGTTGGGAGGGTGCAATGTTGTGAAGACTCCCACCCTTTTGAAATTCAGCAGCAGCAGCAACAGAAACAGGCTCATTTTCTCATTCACTTTACAGGAAGAGTGAAACAGGATCCTGTGCTGAGGTGGCCAACAGAATGGGGGTAAGTCATCCTGCAAAGAGGAAATAATGTGGGCATGAAATAAAGAGCTATTTCACAGGGTTGCGAAAAACGAGTTGTAAAAGAAATAAAGGAAGAAAAATAAATCCCTCCGGTGTCTCCAAGGAGCTTCCTTATTTTGAATGTTGACTTTTTAAAAACACAGCTCTAGCCACACTTTAAAACAATAACTTCCACCAGAAACTAATAAAAAATAAATTCAAAGCATACGTCTGTTTTTTGTGGGTATCTGAGGACTATGAAATAATAAAATAGGACCAATCCTATGTCACAGTAAATCAAAATGCCAAGTGGTGTATTCTCAAACGGACTGTCAAAAGCTTAGCAGTGTGACTTCCATTAGCCGCTCTTTTGAAAACCCCCAGTTTTCATGTATATTTTCTTTACTGGTGTCTCTCAAGGTAGGCCTTTCAATCGGTGGCAAGCGATCAAAGACTTAGTTCCAAACTGAAAGACTTCCTCATATCCTGCATCCACCAGAACACCAGCATGACTGTGGTTGGGGAATACCATGCTGTTGGAGGTGCAGGGCAAAATTTTCAAAAGTGTCTTAGGAGCCTAAGGGTACGTCTATACTCACGCGTCTTGTCGGAAGAGTCCAATCGATCTTCTGGGTTCGATTTATCGCGTCTTGTCTAGACGCGATAAATCGAACCAGGAAGTGCTCCCCCGTCGACGCTTGTAATCCTGCTCCATGAACGGAGTAGGCGGAGTCAACGGGGGGAGCCTGCGCGCCGCGTGTGGACCCCGGGTAAGTACCTTTTCATTCGAACTAAGATAGTTCAACTTCAGCTACGTTATTCACGGAGCTGAAGTTGCGTATCTTAGTTTGAATTGGAGGGTTAGTGTAGACCAGCCCTAAGTAACATTTCAATGGGACTTAAGTGTGGTCTCTGCAATGTTTTGCTGACATAGCTGTGTCAGTTAGCCCTGGGCTACACTAGAGGGGGGGGAGGTCGACCTACGATACGCAACTTCAGCTACGTGAATAGCGTAGCTGAAGTCGGCGTATCGTAGATCGACTTACCTGGCCGTGAGGACGGCGGCGAGTCGATTGCTGCCGCTCCCCCGTCGACTCCGCTTCTGCCTTTCACTGAGGTGGATTTCCGGAGTCGACGGGGAGCGTGTTCAGGGATCAATTTATCGCATCTAGATGAGACGCGATAAATCGATCCCCGATAGATCAATTGCTACCTGCCGATCTGGCGGGTAGTGAAGACAAGCCCGTGACTGACTTAGAACTAAGGTAGCTATGCTAGCAAAAGCCTTAGTGTAGACTCAGACTGGCCAAAAAGTCCTTTTGCCATTGCTTATTTTAGTCTAGCCTCGTTCTCAGAAACAGCTGAACACTTTTGGCTGAAATTTTCCAATAAAATTCATCCTGAGGCAGACATGTGGCATGAGAAATCTCAGCCCAAACAATTAAAGTTTGGAAAATTTATAATCAACTGAAAACAAGGTTTTATAATAGGAATTGTTGGGCAGCCTTAATAAAAGGTGGTGCTACCAGCCTCGCCTATAAGTATTTTCAGTCTGATTTCCCTTTATTTTTTTCATCTTGCAGTTGCCCATACACTCACTGTGCCTCTTATCATCCCTTTTATCATCCCTCACCATGTGTACTATTTAAGCCTCTCCCCTTTTCTCCTGACTACGCTGATACCCAGACCCACTCCATCTCCTCTTCCCCTCACAACTGACAAGCCTCCTTTCCTGTGCAAATAGCCTGGTGAATGCTGCTGACATCAAGTGAAAGTGCTTTTTGTGCAGCTGTTAAGGCATCCAGCTGGAGAGTCAGTGCTTCCAGAGGGTATGGCTCCATCCCCAGGAAATGGGCACTGGGACTCCAGCCCCACATGGTGCCTTGTGAGCACCTAGGGCCCTAGCATCCCCAGCAATTCCATGCCTTTTGTTGTCCAAACACAAGGGACTCAGAATGCTCTCTACTCTGTCCCATGGGACAGCTATGAATACTCTGGACTGGGGAGTATCTGCCTCCCAAATGTCTGACTCCTCCCCTGAGAGGTGGCTAATAGGGTTCCATACCACATAGTGTGGGAGAAGTAGGAATGGTGCTGAAGGTCCAATGCTGCCAGTTCCCTGCCTGACCAAGGTCTCAGTGGGGAGGAACCTGGCTGCGTCCTTCTTCACCAACCGCCTAGTGCAACTGCTGATGCTCTGAGCTGAGATGTCTGTACTTCCTGAGAGAGTGAGATGACCACTGGGCTCTGTTCCATTTGAGGCACTGGGAGCCTAGCGTAGAATTCTATGAGGAGACAGGCGCTATGACAAAAACAATACAAATTCAGCCTTGTGGGTCTGAATGCCCACATCTTTGAACTTGTATTGCTTTCTTCTGAGAGTTCTTACCATACAGTGTTTTCTTTCTATTTTTTGCTGTGTGGCTCAGACAGCAGGGTTTAACCTGTGGTATCGGGGTGTTTTTGTTTCCATTGACTGTACTCTGCATGTTTCCCTCACCGGCCTAATAACAAAGAGATCTTGGGCCACTAGTTTTCTAGCCTTTTGCTGTTGATGTTGTGATAGCTTGACTTCCATCCAAACGGTCTATGTTAAGAAACCATGTAATTGACAATGTATTGCTTTATATTGATTTGTGTCTCCTGTGTATTTTTCAAGGATGGAAGCAGCAGAATAATTTTTCTGTGTGCTTTATTTCTCTCTTCAGTGTATTGCATGCATTTTCCTACTTGTGACACTAAGGCAAATCCATGTGTTTCTTCATAGTTTCCATTTTATGTATTTCATTTTAGTAGTCATGGAGCCAAAACAAAATGTTGACACTCCATAAAATATGTGACAGGCTGATCTGAGCAATGATAGATCCAGCATGAGACTCTTCATGCTACAGTCAAGTTCAAATATCTGTCTTGCATCATTTATTTTAAAACAGAAATGACTCTAAAAATGTCATGCCCTTTTAAGGCCCATGGTAAGAAATAAAAGCCCAGCTTCATTTATTGTTCAGGCTGAGAGAACAAGAGAAATTCCCAGGGCCCACATTTACAATAGTGGCCAGTGATTTTGTGTGCCCAACTTTAGACACCTTAACCCTAATTTTCGGAGATGCCAAGCAGCCATATCATCCATTAACTTCTACTGGAATGCAGAGATCTTGTGAAAATCAGAACCAAATTGGGCACCCAAAATCAGTGACCATTCTTTGGCCCACATTTTCCTCCAGCCTTATCCCTTCCACAATCCCATTGCCACAGGTTTACAGAATATTATATGCTCCTCAGGGAATCAGCAGCCTGCTACCAACACGGATCATCAGCATTTCTGTGCCTGATGATCAGAGGGTTACTTGGGTTTACAGTTTGTGTAAAGTAAAAATATAATATGTGAACAGAAAAATTAACCATTACTTGCAGTATGTGAAGTAAAAGATTGTTGAAGATATTTCATAGATGTGGTTGGGAATTTTCCATTGAAATTATTTTTGAGGGAACATTTTTCACTGGAAAACTTTGATTTTTGCCAAAAAAAAAATCAGTTTTTCTGGCGGAACATAGAAATATTTATTTTGTTTATTTCAGGTTGCCCTGAATCAAAATATTTCTATTTGTCAGACCAAATTGAAACTTTTAGTTTCAGACTAATTTGATGTTAATCTGTATTTGCCTGAGCTCCTGCAGTGCATCATGGAACATATAATCCAGCTGGGAACTCCTCCTCCTAGAGAAGATCTGGTGCATGACATACATGAACAAATACAGCTTCCATGAGGCATCACAGCAACTCAGGGGAATACAGATCAATGTTAAACTGAAAGGAAACATTTCAATCCAGGAATGTCAAAACATTTCATATCGATCCAGAGATGTCTAAATGAAACATTTCAACATTTCCAAAACAATTTTTTTCAGAACTTCCCTTCTGCTGGGGGGTAGGGTGGAGAGAGGAGGATATTTCTACTTTTTGACATGATTTCTGATGAAAACAAATTTCCAAACATTGGAATTTCCTGTGGGACAGAAATTTCAATTTGCAACCGGCTCTAACATTTCATTTGTGTTGCTTCATAATTTTTGACTAATGTATTTAGTAGATTGTCTTCAATAATGTGTACTTGCTGACGGTGGTTGTGCTGCTGAAAACGGCTGATGCTCTAGGCCTGCTTCATCCTGGTGTAAATCCATTGACTTCAATGGAGTTAACACCAGGGGTGAATTAGGGTCAATATCTTATGCTAGTGTGTTCTGAGATTTGGACAAAGAACAGTCTCTTTTTCTCTTTTCGGGAGGGAGCAATTAGGTATATACAATAAAATAGTAACCAAAACAGTCTTTCAGGATATGGATTAGAGTACATGCCTCTGACAAAAATGTGAGATCATTCCATCAGTTGAGTACAAAGACATGGTAGGTGAGTGTGGGAGTGAGTGAAGTGGAGTTACTGGGCAAATAAATAAATGAATGTGTGAGAATGAATGAGTCAGCGAATGTGGGTGAATTATGAAACGATGAGTGTGAGAATGAATAAGTGGATGGGCTGGGGAGGGAGGAGGAGAGAGTGAAGGAACAGGAGGGAAAGTAGGATGGGAAAGGATCCGGGAGGAGCAAGATACCAGGAACAAAGCAAGCCAAAAGGAGAAAGTGAAACGTCAACACAGAGAAAACTGAAGAAAAAAAATCTAGGATGAACGCAGAAAGAGCGGCAGCTGGTAAAAAGTAGTGCTTCCTTAGTGGGTGTGAGAGAGGGTAGACAGGTGAGAGACGTGAGGAATTGAGGGGGAAGAGGGAGGGCAGGGGTATGGGTGGGGACCAGAGGAAAGAGGGGAGGGCAAGAGGGATAGGGAGAGACAAGCAGAAGGGAGAGGAAGAATAGACATCTCTCTAAAGCACTGGATCGGAGATCTGGGATCTGTTCCTGGCTCTGCTGCTGACTTCCGTGAGCTCCTAGGTTCCCCGTTGTACAGTGGGGACAATACCACAAAAGTGTTCTAAAATCAGTCCATGAATGTTCCTGAGAGGCTCAGTTACTATTATGATGGGGCCAGAAAGGTACCTACTTAGATAGAAAACAATAAAATGGGAGAAAATTAGAGAGCAGTGAAATGACATTAAGAGGAAAAGGAGAGAGAAAAATAGCAGGAAATTATGCAACCACTTTTTCTTCAAACTTCACCACCCAGCAGCCTCTATGCTCAACTCCACCAAACTGCACTACTCCAGAGGACCTCCACCAAGCAGCACCAGCCCCCCAGCCACCTTATTTGAGCTGAAACCCACAAAATGGTTGAAAAATTAATGCAGGACCAAACCCTTTACACTCAAAGCATTATGGGATATGATAGGTTAGGGGATGATGTTTGGCTATTTTGTGGACCTTGGACTGAAATAATTAGAGAGGCAAACTAGTTTAAAGGCATTAATTCACACCATATTCCTGTAATTTTCTAAGGATTATCCCATGCTAACCAAAGCCCTCTGAAATCTCTCTCTAGTGTTATTTGCAATGTTGTTATAATTGTATTGGTCCCAGAATATTAGAGACACAAAGTGGGTGAGGTAATACCTGTCATCACCAGAAGCTGGTCCAATAAAAGATATTGCCTCACTCATGTTGTTTCTTTAATGTTATGTTTGTTGGGGATATTAAAATGTATAAATATTTGTATAAAATTATGTTGATAAATGAAAACTAATAGGAATTTAGCTTCATTTGCATGTAGGAGGTCAGGTTCCTATGTACCCATATGCTGTGATGAAAACTTGCCCATGAATTTTAGGATGTTTCAGGAGCTTTACAAATGACTCCAGGTCTTCATAATAGTAACCTAAAAAGGTAGCAAATGCCTGTCAATGGAAAAAGCAGTGTATCTAATCCCTTTTACTAATCCCTCTATTATATTTGTAATTGCATAACAATGTTGAATTTTTTAATACCGAAGAGGGCTATTTTAATTTACTAAGAAAACACAATCTTACTGTAGCAATGGTTCTACTGACAATGTAACAAGTCTTTCCTTAAGAAGTAATATGCCTGTCTTCTAAATCATCTGAGGATAAAAATTACTTTTCCCAACCTGTACAACAATTTTTTTTATAGGGGCATTTGCTAAATGAACAGCCTTCCCTCAAATAATAAGGAAGAAAAAAAACATGGAAAAATTAAAAAACAAAACATCCTTTCCACTAATTTCTGTTGTACAGTAATTATCTGCAGTGTTATCAGAATCAACAATGCATAGCTTTATACTCAGGAAATTTTCTTTAGATGATGACTGGTGCTAAGAGGTTACTAAATTGCATGATAGAAATAAAATTGGATTTTCAAACAGTGTACTCCATTGTACAAAATTGCATTTGAAAACAATTTGTTCCCATCAGGTTTCGTTATTATGAAATAATTTTACAACTTTAAATATAATTTCAATTTTCTGATCGTTTATTACTGATGTCATATCCATATCTGCTGTGCCAAATATATGAGGACTTGCCTGTTTTCCCTAATCTGTGTATATGTGCATGCATAAATATGCATATGCAATAGATATAGATATATATACACACACACATAAAACCATTTTTAATCTATGGTTAAGTCTAAAATAATGTCAGTTACTTCAGGAGAAAAAAATGCCTCATAACTTTGTAGTTTTAAGAAGAAACAATCAATCATTAGCAAGTCAGGAAATTTAAAATTAACATTATCCTTAACCATAAAAAAAAGTATGGAAAAGCATAGGCAAAGTCACTTCAAACATCCTATACTCATTCCTTCTCACCTCCTGGAATCAGTTAAGATACAGTGCACACAACTGTGGTGTATGACCTATCAGCTATATAATATAGCTACATATACCAGAGTAGGTAAGTCAGCATTTTTATCCCTATTTTACAGATAGGGAAAATGAGAGACAGGAAGTTTCAGTGACTCTTGTGGCAGTCAGTGTGGTTTAGTAGATTAGGCACTGGAGCAAGGTGAAGTAATTTTTAATCCCTTGATTTTTAAAAACAAAATAAAATGTTTGATTTAGATCAGGCTGAGGCATTGTAAAACTAATGTGAAAATTTGTGTTGTTGCAATTTTAGATTAAAACTTATAATGAACTAAATTATAAGTTCCATTCCTTTTTTTTAAAACTGCCATTTCTGGTAAGGTACCTTATTTGAATTTTACAAAACTGCTGTAGGCAAAACAAAGTATTGAAAATTAAGATCCAGTTCTTACAGACATTTAAGCAAATATGTAACTTTAGTCACATGAATAAATCCCATTAATTTCAGTGGACCTACTTGTACTTATGCATTTGAAGCAACGGGTCTAAAATATTTTTATTAAGACTTTTATTAGAGGCATAAAATCTTTGTCATTTCAAAACAGTACCACTTCACTAGCGATAAAAAGTTATTTAGATATTCAGTATGTTAACTAAATGATTGTGAACTCTTATACACACAGGCCAACATTTGCAAAAATAGTAGCCTAAAGTTAGGCTCCTAAACTCCATGATTAAGCACCTAAAGATGGGATTTTTCAAAAGCATGTGAGTAATGTAATAATAGAAATCCCACTGCCTTCAAACTGCAAACCCCGGTGGAGAAATATAATGTAGAAGCATATCAACATTCTTGACTTGTGCAATATATCAGAAGCTGTTTTTGGCTGCAAATAGAGTACAGACTATTTGTTGAGCAATTTTGTGTTTGAGTTTGTGATGTTCTCACGGTAAGGATGTTAATCAGGCCCTGGACATGTCTCTTTCAGAATAGATGAGTGTTTAAGTGTGAAACTTCTTGGTAGAAAAATACAAAATCCGAAGTGTTGCTAACAATTAGGAAATTAGTTTTTTAAAAGTGCAAAACGTCTACTTTATTAATTTAAGATATAAAACGTGAAGAAAGTAAAGAATTAGAAATATAAAAAATCATGATATAAATACAAAAATGTTTTTTAAATAAATATATTTATCCACCCTACATTTGACTGAGATACAGGAGACCCGGTGTCTAATACTGTATGTAATTCTGTTTTATAACGTGAATGAGACTATATTCATTGTTGTGGTCCTACTTTTGGAATAGCCAAATTGTCTTAAACGGGATGAAGAAGCCAAAACTATTGATTGTTTCTGAAACTGAAAAAACACATCATTGCTGCCTCCCATGCCCTTATATGGCAGGTAGCCCTGAGATGGCATTATAATCACAGAATTTTGTAAGGGAGCAGGGGAAGTTTTCAAGTCTTACCTCTAAAGTTGGGTGCCTGTGTCAGTATTCAGACTTGTAAGCACTGATGTCTGCATCTAACTTCAGGCATCTATGTTTAGAAAATTGGGCCCATAGTGATTTCAGAATTAGTGAAGGCTCTCAAAATGTAAGGTACTTCTCAAGGCAAACACACAAATATATGGTTTATGTATATTGAGGTCTCGATTGTGCAACAGTTATGTCGGTTGGTAATTACTCAACTGTTAAGAGTAATCTCTTTGACTTCAATTGACTACCCCTTTCTATAAGTATATAGCTGTGTTGCACAATCTAGCCATAAAGGTAGACTGGTGTCATAAACGTCACATTTTCAGATTCAAATTTCTCCCAGGTTTGGGTGGAGTGAGTTATGGTGTTTCACTTCAGGTCTTTTATAGTAGGTGGAAATATGGGCCCAAAGTTTTGCAAAAATTTCATCCAGTTATTGCACTGAAATTTCAAAATCTTTTTGCAAAATTTGCTACTGTGGATCATAGATTCAAGGTAAAAAAGGACCATTGCAATCATCTAGTCTGACCTCAGGCCATCGATCTTCCCCAAAATAATTCCTAAAGCATATCTTTTACAAAACCATTCAGCCTTGATTTTTAAATTGTCAGTGATGGAGAATCGACCATGACCGTTGTTAAATTGTTCCAATGGTTAGTAACTCTTGTAGTTACATTTACACCTTATTTCTAGTCTAAATTGTCAATTTCAACTCTGAGCCATTGGATCCTGTTATACTTTTCTCTGTGAAACTGAAGAGCCCATTATTAAATACTTATCCCCTATGTAGATACTTATAGACTATAATCAAGTCATCCTTTAATTTTCTCTCTGTTAAGCAGGGGCGGCTCTACCAATTTTATGCCAAGCAGTTGGCGCCGAATTGCCGCCACAGTGGGAAGAGCGGTGGAGCTGCCGCTGAATTGCCGCTGCGGGACACGGATTGCTGCCCCATTCTGGATGCCGCCCCAAGCACCAGCTTGGAAAGCTGGTGCCTGGAGCCGGCCTTGCTGTTAAGCTAAATAGATGGAGCTCTTCGAGTTTTTATCGCTATAAGGCATGTTGTCTAATACTTTAATCATTCTCATGGCTCTTCTCTAAACCCTCTCCAATTTATCAACATCCTTCTTGAATTATGGCCACCAAAACTGGACACAGTATTACAGCAGTGGTCGCACTAGTGCCAAGTATAGAGATAAAACAACCTCTCTACTCCTACAATTCCCCTGTTTATGCATCCCAGGGTCACATTAGCATCACACTGAGGGTGCACGTTCAGTTGATTATCCATCACAACCCCCAAATCTCTTTGAGTCACTGCTTCCCAGGATAGAGTCCCCCATCCTATAAGTATGGCCTACGTTCTTTGTTTCTTGATGTATACATTTACATTTAACTGTATTAAAACTCATATTGTTTGCTTGCACCCAGTTTACCAAGAGATCCAGATTACTCTGAATCAGTGGCCTGTCCTCCTCACTATTTACCACTCCCCCAATTTTGGTATAATCTTCAAACTTTTATCAGTGATGACAGTGATAATGCATTGGTTACAAGTGTGGGAGGCAAACTGATTAAGATAAAATAAGAACCTGAACCTTTGCTCATAATTAGAAATGAACCCAATCTGACCTCTTTTCTTTTTTTAAGGCTGAAACACTGGTGTACTTTTATTTTTAATGCAATTATACTTCATAGTTCCAGGTGGAACCAGAAATGCAAGTATCAGGATACAATGAGAAAAGCCGCTGTTCTTCTAGTATTTATAGTTTAGCCAGAATTGTGAAGTACCAGAAATCTCATAAGGAAGTCTCTCTTCACATGAAAGTTCCTTCAGAACTTTGTAATCCAAAGGACTGTGAATAGTTCAGCTAGGAATGCAAACATTTGGCTGGTTACCCTAACTGAATTGTTTAAGGTTCACCATTTTTTATATGCAACATGCTCTGCTGACTTACATTGCATCCATTTGAAAGTGTGGCAGATTTTATCCTGCAAAATCCCACAAATCTCACCATAGGGATCAAACACTGTTAAGTTCATGGTGTCAAGCTGTCTGGAGTGGTTTACAATCATCAGTGCCAACCTCAGGGCAGATTGTCAAAAAGCAGGGCAAAACCCCAAATTAGTTGTATGTTCTATAATTAGATTTTGCCAAAGCAGTAACACATGTGAACTCCTAAAGTGCTATAACAGTCTGCCCTCTGTGTTCTTACTTTCTAGAGAAGGTTAGGATGTCATGAAGAACCAACAAGTCCAGGTTGATTTTTCTGCTTTTAATCTTTAAGGAACTTCACAAAATAGTTTTGTGGATGATACATCTTCAGCCATTTAGATACTTCTTGAGGTAAATGTTCAACTTGGTTTGAATCTCTATCATCATTGTTGGTATGGATGGGTACAGCTTGCTCAGGAAGGACAGACGGGAAAAAGGGAGGAGGTGTTGCCTTATATATTAAAAATGTATACACTTGGACTGAGGTGGATATGGACATAGGAGACGGAAGTGTTGAGAGTCTCTGGGTTAGGCTGAAAGGGGTAAAAAACAAGGGTGATGTTATGCTAGGAGTCTACTACAGGCCACCTAACCAGATGGAAGAGGTGGATGAGGCTTTTTTTAAACAACTAACAAAATCATCCAAAGCCCAAGATTTGGTGGTGATGGGGGACTTCAACTATCCAGATATATGTTGGGAAAATAACACAGCGGGGCACAGACTATCCAATAAGTTCTTGGACTGCATTGCAGACAACTTTTTATTTCAGACGGTTGAGAAAGCTACTAGGGGGGAAACTGTTCTAGATTTGATTTTAACAAATAGGGAGGAACTCGTTGAGAACTTGAAAGTAGAAGGCAGCTTGGGTGAAAGTGATCATGAAATCATAGAGTTCACAATTCTAAGGAAGGGTAGAAGGGAGTACAGCAAAATAGAGACAGTGGATTTCAGGAAAGCGGATTTTGGTAAGCTCAGAGAGCTGATAGGTAAGGTCCCATGGGAATCAAGACTGAGGGGAAAAACAACTGAGGAGATCTGGCAGTATTTCAAAGGGACACTATTCAGGGCCCAAAAGCAAACTATTCCGCTGGGTAGGACAGATAGAAAATGTGGCAAAAGACCACCTTGGCTTAACCACGAGATCTTGCAAGATCTAAAAAATAAAAAGGAGTCATCTAAAAAATGGAAACTAGGACAAATTACAAAGGATGAATATAGGCAAACAACATGGGAATGCAGGGGCAAGATTAGAAAGGCAAAGGCACAAAATGAGCTCAAACTAGCTACAGGAATAAAGGGAAACAAGAAAACTTTTTATCAATACATTAGAAGCAAGAGGACGACCAAGGACAGGGTAGGCCCACTACTCAGTGAGGAGGGAGAAACAGTAACAGGAAACTTGGAAATGGCAGAGATGCTTAATGACTTCTTTGTTTCAGTCTTCACTGAGAAGTCTGAAGGAATGCCTAACATAGTGAATGCTAATGGGAAGGGGGAAGGTTTAGAAGATAAAATAAAAAAAGAACAAGTTAAAAATCACTTAGATAAGTTAGATGCCTGCAAGTCACCAGGACCTGATGAAATGCATCCTAGAATACTCAAGGAGTTAATAGAGGAGGTATCTGAGCCCCTAGCTATTATCTTTGGTAAATCATGGGAGACAGGAGAGATTCCAGGAGACTGGAAAAGGGCAAATATAGTGCCCATCTATAAAAAGGGAAATAAAAACAACCCAGGAAACTACAGACCAGTTAGTTTAACTTCTGTGCCAGGGAAAATAATGGAGCAAGTAATTAAGGAAATCATCTGCAAACACTTGGAAGGTGGTAAGGTGATTGGGAATAACCAGCATGGATTTGTAAAGAACAAATCATGTCAAACCAATCTGATAGCTTTCTTTGATAGGATAACGAGTCTTGTGGATAAGGGAAAAGCGGAGGATGTGGTATACCTAGACATTAGTAAGGCATTTGATACGGTCTTGCATGATATTCTTATCAATAAACTAGGGAAATACAACTTAGATGGGGCTACTATAAGGTGGGTGCACAACTGGCTGGATAACCGTACTCAGAGAGTAGTTATTAATGGTTCCCAATCCTGCTGGAAAGGTATAATGAGTGGGGTTCCACAAGGGTCTGTTTTGGGACCGGCTCTGTTCAATATCTTCATCAAATACTTGGATATTGGCATAGAAAGTACGCTTATTAAGTTTGCAGATGATACCAAACTGGGAGGGATTGCAACTGCTTTGGAGGATAGGGTCATAATTCAAAATGATCTGGACAAATTGGAGAAATGGTCAGAGGTAAACAGGATGAAGTTTAATAAGGACAAATGCAAAGTGCTCCACTTAGGTAGGAACAATCAGTTTCACACATACAGAATGGGAGGAGACTGTCTAGGAAGGAGTATGGCAGAAAGGGACCTAGGGGTTATAGTGGACCACAAGCTAAATATGAGTCAACAGTGTGATGCTGTTGCGAAAAAAGCAAACTTGATTCTGGGCTGCATTAACAGGTGTATTGTGAGCAAGACACGAGAAGTCATTCTTCCGCTCTACTCTGCGCTGGTTAGGCCTCAACTGGAGTATTGTGTCCAGTTCTGGGCACCGCATTTCAAGAAAGATGTGGAGAAACTGGAGAGAGTCCAGAGAAGAGCAACAAGAATGATTAAGGGTCTAGAGAACATGACCTATGAAGGAAGACTGTAGGAATTGGGTTTGTTTAGTTTGCAAAAGAGAAGGGGGCATGATAGCAGTCTTCAGGTATCTAAAAGGGTGTCATAAGGAGGAGGGAGAAAACTTGTTCATCTTAGCCTCTAAGGATAGAACAAGAAGCAATGGGCTTAAACTGCAGCAAGGGAGGTTTAGGTTGGACATTAGGAAAAAGTTCCTAACTGTCAGGGTGGTTAAACACTGGAATAAACTGCCCAGGGAGGTTGTGGAATCTCCATCTCTGGAGATATTTAAGAGTAGGTTAGATAAATGTCTATTAGGGATGGTCTAGACAGTATTTGGTCCTGCCATGAGGGCAGGGGGCTGGACTCGATAACCTCTTGAGGTCCCTTCCAGCCCTAGAATCTATGAATCTATGAATCATGACTCAAAGATACAGTAGCTGAGCTGGTTTTCTGGGATCATTCTGGACTATGGCTAGGCCACACGTGCTTGTCTACACTTGAAATGCTACAGCCGCAAAGCTGCAGTGCTTGAGTGTAGACGCTACCTGCACCGAAAAGAGGAGTTCTCCTGTTGTTGTAGTATATCCACCTCCGTGCGAGGTGGTAGCTAGGTTGATGGAAGAATTTTTCCAACAACCTAACACTGTCGCTTAACTATGTTGCTCATCCACCTCATCACCTTTCTTACGCTCCTGAATGACGTAGCTGGGTCAACCTGAATTTTTAGTATAGACCAGGCCACCGAGTGCCTGCAGGAATGTTGCATGTTTTTTATTTGTATTATTAATTTTCTCAAGATTTCATCCTATTTACTTCAGACCAGTTCTCCAGTTTGTCCAGATCATTTTGAATTTTAATCTTATCCTCCAAAGCACTTGCAACCCCTTTCAGCTTGGTATCGTCTGCAAACTTTATAAGTGTACTCTCTAAGCCATTATCTAAATCATTGATGAAGATATTGAACAGAACCAGACCCAGAACTGATCCCTGTGGGATCCCATTCATTATATCCTTCCAGCATGACTGTGAACCACTGATAACTACTCTCTGGGAACAGTTTTCCAACCAGTTTTGCACCCACCTTATAGTAGCTCCATCTAGGTTGAATTTCCCTAGTTTGTTTATGAGAAGATCACATGAGACAGTATCAAAAGCTTTACTAAGTTAAGGTATACCACGTCTACCGCTTCCCGTCATCCACAAGGCTTGTTACCCTGTCAAAGAAAGCTATCAGGTTAGTTTGACATGGTTTGTTTTTGACAAATCCATTCTGACTGTTACTTATCACCTTATTATCTTCTAGATGTTTGCAAATTGATTGCTTAATTATTTGCTTGATTATCTTTCTGGGTACAAAAGTTAAACTGATTGGTCTGTAATTCACTGGGTTGTCCTTGTTTCCCTTTCTATAGATTGGCACTTTATTTGTCCTTTTTCAGTCTTCTGGAATTTCTCCCATCTTTCACGATTTTTCAAAGCTAATCGCTAATGGCTCAGATATCGCCTCAGTTACCTCTTTGAGTATTCTAGGATGCATTTCAACTGGCCTTGGTGACTTGAAGACATCTAATTTGTCTCAGTAATTTTTAACTTGTTCTTTGCCTATTTTAGCCTCTTCTGATCTACCTCATTTTCACTTGTATTCATTATGTTAGACGTCCAGTCACCACCAACCTTCTTGGTGAAAACTGAAACAAAGAAGTCATTTAGCACCTCTGCCATTTCCACATTTTCTGTTATTATTTTTCCTCCCTCATTGAGTAACGGGCCTACCCTGTCCTTGGTCTTCCTCTTACAATACTTCTAATGTATTTGTAGAATGTTTTCTTGTTACCCTTTATGTCTCTAGCTAGTTTGATCTTGTTTTGTGCCTTGGCCTTTCTAATTTTCTCCATACCTACTTGTGTTATTTGTTTATATTCATCCTTTGTAATTTGACCAAGTTTCCACTTTTTGTAGGACTCTCCTCAGGAATGAAATTAACTTAAGAGAATTACCAGTACGCAGAGCGGCTGGGGTCCTGAGCAAGGTTGGTGGGGGGGGAACTCAACCAGAAGGGGTGGGGCCTCAGGCGGAAGGGACGGGCCTGGGGCCAGACTCCCCCAGCCAGGCTAGTGCTACCCCAGGGCTCCGGCAGTGATTTAAAGGGCTGGAGCCCTGGGCCCTTTAAATCACTGTCAGAGCCCCATGGTAGTGGTAGCCGCAGCCGGGAGCCCTGGGGCTCTAGCAGCGATTTAAAGGGCAAGGGGCTCTGGCTGCCGCCACTGCTACCCTGGGGCTCTGGCAGGGATTTAAAGGGCCGGGGACTCCAGCTGCTGGCACGGTAGTGGTAGCACTAGTGGCGGCCAGAAGTCCCAGGCCCTTTAAATCACCATTGGAGCCCTGTGGTAGCGGCAGCGGCGGCTGGGAGTCCCGGGGCTCTAGCAGCGATTTAAAAGGCTAGGGGCTCTGGCCACTGCCCTTTTAAATTGCCAGGCCCAGGGAAGCTGCCCCTTTTGGCCCTCCTCCTCAGCAGCCCTGCCAATACGGTTGGCTGTGTACCAGCTTTTACCGGTACGCCATACTGGACCATACCAGCTTACTTTCACCTCTGACTCTCTTTTGATTTTTAGATCATTGAAGGTCTCCTGATTAAGCCAGGATGGTCTCTTGCCATACTTCCTATCTTTCCTACGCAGTGGCATAGTTTGCTCTTGTGCCCTTAATAATGTCTCTTTGAAAAACTGCCAACTGTCTTCAGTTGTTTTTCTCCTGAGACGTGCTTCCCATTGGATCATACCTACCAACTCCCTGAATTTCCTAAAGTCTGCCTTCTTGAAATCCATTGTCTTTATTTTACTGTTCTCCCTCCTACCATTCCTTAAAATCTTGAATAAGGCTACATTTATGTCATGGAGGTCATAGAAGTCACGGAATCCGTGACTTCCAGAGACCCCCCCTGACATTCTCTGCTTCACCCCAGGGGCTGCGGGACTGGAGCTGGCAGCCAGCTGGGCCCTGATAGGGTTCCAGTGACAGGTGACAGATTCCTGAGGGAGACCTCCTCAGGGTTCCAGTAATGGGTGACAGCCTCACGGGGAAGAGGGGGACGCATCGGGTGAGCAGCTGGGGGTGTCCCATTTTCTCTTTGGGAAATATGGTCACCCTGCAGCTTCCAGCTGCCGTGGGTAGAGGGGAAATCCCAGCTCCCAGCCATCACTGTGGCGGGAGAAACCATGGAGCCACAGCAGACAGGTCACGGCTTCCATGAATTTTTGTTTATTGCCTGTGACCTGTCCGTGACATTTACTAAAAATAACCATGACAAAATCTTAGCCTTAATCATGAACTCTACCATTTCATGGTCACTTTCACCCAAGCTGCCTTCCACTTTCAACTTCTCAACCAGTTCCTCCCTATTTGTCAAAATCAAATCTAGAACAGCCTGTCCCCTAGTAGCTTTCTCCACCTTCTGAAATAAAAAAAAATGTCTCCAATACATTCTAAGAACTTATTGGATAATCTGTGCCCACTGTGTTATTTTCCCAACAGATGTCTGAATAGTTGAAGTCTCCCATCACCACCAAGTCTTGTGCTTTGGATGATTTTGTTAGTTGTTTTAAAAAAGCCTCATCCACCTCTTCTTCCTGGTGGGGTGGTCTGTCGTAGACCCCTACCATGACATCACCCTTGGTTTTTTACTCATTTTATCCTTACCCAGAGACTTTCAACAAGTCTGTCTCCTATTTCCATCTCAACCTCAGTCCAAGTGTATACATTAATGTAACTTTAACTCTGATTGAACGCATTTTTGTGTGGCAACTGTATAAAAAACAGCTAAAGCAAATGTACTGGGGTTTTTGTTTGTCTGTTGTGATTTGTTTATGGGTATGGGTTGATAAATGCTAAATGGTCCCAGAATAGAAAGTTTCAGCCCAGACAATTTTTAAAAGGGAAGGGGGTTATGGAAAAGGGCAACTGATTCTTAACTAAGGCATTGCAGTCAGATGTTTCTCTAAAAGTCTTTAACTGCCCTGTGTTTGATCTAAGTCTGAATTATAATCCTCTTGGGAACAGACAGGACATTGAAGACTTTTACAAATTGTATTCCAAATCCAATATTCCTGAAAGAGGCCATAAAGTAGTAAATGGTGTAGTTGTAATTTTATCATTCAGCGCTGTAGTTAAAAGAACGTTGTGTTTTCAAGTTAGGCATTCCTCTGCTTTTGTACTTCTCCTCCTTTGAGTGCTGACAGGTCAGACTAATGGAACTTCTGGAACAACTCCAGATCTTTCACAAATAGATAAGAAGAAAACTTAAAAATTGCTGGGGATATAATCCTCTGTCCGAATGACTGGATTGTGTCCAATATGAGATGGCTACTCTGTCTGTAGTAAATCACTGTATATTTTCTTTTTCCCCCATGAGGGAACATTGTTCTGGTAAAATTCTCGATCAGTTTACATTAAAAAGTTGTTGCACATGTGGTCATTCTGAAAGATCTTTGTTCTTCTGCCCAAATTAGCATACAGCAGCATAGCTATGCACCAAATGTCCATCATTGGTAGGGATGGACAAATAGGCTGCTGTTCAGATTCAGGGGGCAGTCCTATTGAAAAGTCACATTATTTGGAAATTGTTTGAGAATATCCAGATTTGGGGAAAAACTACTGTAGAAATAACAAGAGGATGCACAAATACGTACCGTGATGCTCAGCGGAGTGAGGGAACAGGAGCAAGAACAGAAGAAGCAGAGATGGAACTGTGCTTTTAAAATTATGATCATGCTGGTGGTGACAGAAGGGTGGCTGAGAGATGCATAGCAGGTTGGGCACAGGCTAGAAATGACAGTTAAGAAGAAATTGAAACTAAAACTAGAGGTTTTCACACTTCATTACTGGTGGCTGTGCTAAAACAGGCCAGCAACGTACTGCAGGAGTGTTACTCTTGAGCTCAGTAAATCAGAGGATTTGATGGATAAGGTGTATGGGCTCAGAAAAGTTGCTCTGGGACTAGATATTTCATAGAAATTACTTGTTTATGTCTTTTTCTGTTCAGCAAGGAAAGGAGACTATGTGGCCTCTCTTCTGTCAGTTACCTACTCTGCTAGGATTTTTGTTGTTTCTGCTACATGGCAGTGGACTCGCATTGGTACTAATGTGGCAAAGGTTCCAGTTGTTTTTCTCATCACTATTTTGCACACTGAGGTTCACTGGGCTCATTCATTGCTGCTGCCATCTGTCCCCTTACCTTCTGCTTTCCCCAAATACCCCTCTTCTCTCTCATCCATTTCCCTGCATTGTGGTACACAGGACTATTGAAATTCCTTATGCTAAACATACAAAGATGCAGAATGTCTCACTGTGACACTGACAGAGCAGTCAACTTGTGTGTGACCCATAATAACTTAACCGGAGGCACTGAAATCAATCAAAACAATCTACTTGTATCTGAGTTTCAAATAAATGTACTAGACTTGAATCTTTAACATGTTTGCTTGTATTGTTAGAGAATGAAGAGTATATGCTAATTCTGTTTGTCTGTGTTTACCTATATCTTATTTGAAGTTTAACAATGTGATCTAATTAGCTTGTAGTTGCTAAAATCCTGTTCCTGTCTTTTATTGATTCATTTAATGATTCATTACTGTATTCTATTGACTCAAAGATCAAAACTGTAAAATACCATAGGAATTAATAATAATATTTACATTGTCTTCAGCTTAATTGTCTGTGCCATAATGAACTGCCTTAATAGTTTGAATGATCAATTGCCATATGTTAATGAGTACAACTACTTACCTCTGTATGTATAGGAAATAGAAGATTAGCTTCTAAGCAACAATATACTTTACTTATTCTTCATCTGAGGAAAGCCCTGCTCTGACAATTGCGGTCAAGAGGCTATCTGCTTTAGACAATTATAAAGAAATCTTTAGGCCTGATCCTTTTTGTCTCAGATATGCCTGAACTTTGACAGGGAAAGTCTAAGCCACAAAATTGAGGTCTCCAGGTTTACTCTGGATTCACCCTGGAATTCTCATGAAAGGATTTGAACAAACTCTGTACCTAGAGTGCCATCTCTGCTATGAAACTAACCTAAGACTTTACACATATTTTTATGTATATTGATCTCTTAACTATGTATAACTTTTTTCTTTTATTAATAAATCTTGGATTTAGTTAATAAGGATTGGCTGTAAGCCTGTATTTGGGTGAGATCTGAAATATTCATTGACCTGGTGGGCAATGTGTCCGGTGTTTTGGGATTGGTAGAACTTCAGGTATGGTGAATAAGGTTTTCAGTAATCTCTCAGTATATTAGACTTGGCTGTCTGGATGGGAGCCGTAGGCTGGATTGCTTAAAGAGAACTGTGTTTTGGCTTCTTGGTAACCAGTGTGATATTACAGAAGCTGTTTGGCTACTGGCTTGGTGATTCTAATTATAGAATAAACCACCAGTTTGGGGGACTGTCTGCCCTATTTCTTGCAGTTTGCCCTGAGTAAGCATTCTCAGGGTGGCCCCTCGAGGCACCACCGTCACACTCGCTTAAAGCAAGGATACAGTATTGCTGCAAAGATGGAGAACCAAATTCAGCTGTGGTATAAGCCGATGCAACTTTCATTTAAATCAGTAGGGTTTACATTTGCTTATGGGAGGGATGAGTTTCACTTTTAGCTGGTATCAGAAACCATCTCAGGCTGAGTTTGAAGATTTACCCTCAAAGCAGCTGTGATAGCAGCTTCAGCAGAAACTCTTTCTGGAACTTTGCAAACAAGACATAGACATACGTGCTGGAACTAGGGGTACTGGGGGTGCTGCCACACCCCCTGGCTTGACATGGTTTTCATTATATACAGGATTTACAGTTTGGTTCAATGGCTCTCAGCACCCCCACTATAAACATTTTTCCAGCACCTCTGGACATAGAAGACTGTGCTGTATCCACTACAGGGATGACTTGGCTCAAAGATGCTGTGCTGTCACTGAGTGGTATTCTTATAAACATGATGGATTCTAGAACACCCACGAGTCTTGCAGTAAGAGCCATGGGGGGATGGCTTAGTGCTCCCTCTCTGATTTGGTGCACTGAGTATAAATGGTGTGGAATTCCATTGTGAATTTATGGTTTATAGCTAATAGTCAGTTGCATGAAGCTGACTTAGTCTATAGCTGACTGCTGGCCTAGATAAAGTGGTGAAATAGCCACAAGTACAGTGGAAATATTGTCTCTCTGAGCATCAGGTCTACTGGATGGCACAAGTTACCTCAGAACCACTATGAACTGACCCATTGCTCCCCTCTCCCACATGACAGCAGAAATAGGCAAAACTTGAGTGGCAGCCATAGTATGCTCCATCCCCTCTATCAAACCCAGGACTGGGGAGGCTTGCTCCCAGATGCAGTGTTGACACATCCACAGAGATCAAACTTTCCTGCATTGTAGACTTCATGGGAGATATTCCAGAGATGGAAGTGGGAAACAGCCATTTGCCATTTGCTGAGAAGTGCTCCTGCAGTGAGCCAACAGAGTTCCTGGTGGAAATCAGCTCAGAAATGAATGCTTGTCCAAGTATTACTTCCCTGCCATACTTCCTACCTACTCATTAGACACCGAAGGAAAGCCAATGTCAGAATGGCTACTCTGGGGACTGGGTTGCCATGAGACAGAAAACCAGGGTCTCCAGAGATGGAGTGTCATTTCCCTGTGTGCACTGCTGGGCTACCAGACTGCGCCACTTATTCCCTCTCTAATGGGTCTAAAGCCTCTCTCTCTTGAGGGAAGGGTGTAGTGAAAAATATGAGTGAGGAAATCTTTGCAGAGTTTCAAACATACCTTGTTCACTTTAGTGGCTTTTTTTTCTAGAGGGGGACAATCTGGCCAAAAGTATACTATGTAAAATCTTGAGGGATATACAAATCCACCATACTTTTAAGTGACAGCACTGTATGGCTCTCTAGGCACTTGCATTGGTATGTAAGTAGTTCTGACACTGACATTGAAATGGATGCTATATCTTCAGTGAACCACGGCTTTTATGATTGGCTGTTAGTAGAATCTAGCATTCTCTGTGGGCAATCAACCCTACAAAGTCTGTCTTCTGATTTTGGTTGGAAGTTTTTAAGTTGCTTTTTTCTAAGTGTTCTTTATTGGGTTTATTGGCTTATCTTCTTTAGAAATGCATTTTTCATACCTGGGACAAGTTTTTTTCCACTAACTCTTACACATTTTGCAAAGGTCCACATACTTCTAAGTTGGTACATAAAAAAAATAATAACAAGGGTTTTTAGCTTGGGGATGTAATATTAATGAGTGGGGTTTGTTGTGCACTTTAAAAATGTTAATATTATAATTCATAACCTGTATGATTTAAGACATGAAACTTTAAAACTTAAACTGTTTTTGCAAGAGCAGTATTGGAAAAGCAACACAATATAAGGAAGCCCAATGATCAATACCTCCTCCCCCCCAACATACTCTTTAAGGGTAGGTGCAATGTCATGTCTCCAATAGAGTACATGTCTGTGTGCTGCACGGACCAGGAACTGGCAATTGTGCACTGTTGGAACTCTATGGATCTATAACAGGAGACAAAATAGGCAAACAATAGTAATGTGTTGAGATGCCACCTGCTCTTGTTTATTTGAGACATTTGGTAGGTTGCGCCTATGCTCACTGAACTCATCGATAGGCACAGGAGCAGGACTAAAAGAATAGGGCAGTAACGTTATTTAAAATAAAATTTGCAGATTGCTGTAAAGGCTATGATATGTCTAACTGATGTCAGCCAACAGTTTGGTTACTAGAATGCTTAACTGTTACATGTTCCTCTTTGTTGCTTGTTGCATGTACCTTCCCTTCTTTTGGACAATGATTAATTGTTGTGTCCTTATTGAACTCCTAGGTGCGGAAGTGCTGTATATGAATATGACTGCTTATAATGAAGGTCGCCTTCAATCATCATTCTGGATTGTTGATAAACAGCATGTATACATTGGAAGTGCCAGCTTAGACTGGAGGTCATTGGGACAGGTAATTTTACTGATAAATGAAAAATCAGATATACTTTATACTTCTAACGTAAGTCTAAACCACAGAAAAACATAGTAGAAAAATATAACTTGCTTATTATTTTTAAATATATAACTTTATTGAGGTAAGAATAAATAGGTACAGTATTGTGGCTATTTTGCCTATATGGAAGAGTGTCTTTCTTGCTGTAAGTCATACTTCTTTGCACAGTGAAACCTGCCATTAACAGTCACTTAAGGGCAGCGATTCCTCCTAGAAGAGGAGGCATTAAACCACAAGCAAATTAAATCATACTGGAAATCTTGGAGTTACATTGCATCAAGCCTACTGTCCTTACTCAGATAAAACTCTTACTGATTTCAGTGATTAATTTGACTGAGGAAAGAGTGCCGGTAAAGGCCCATTCATAAAAAGTTGGAAGATCACCCATTGGGATTCCCTTTTAGAGTTGATCCATAATGGAAGCTCCCCTGTAACATTTCGAGCATGAACCAATTTTGTTCATTACTCAGGTCTGCAAACTAGATACAGTAAAACTGAAATTGGGAAGTTCCTTCCCATATAGTGAGTCTGATCCTGAAAAAATTCAATGTGTGGAGTTCCTGATGATTTCAGTGGAAGTTACATGCACAGAGGAGTTGTAGCATGAGACCCAGAGTTTGTATGTGTGTTAGAGCCGAACAGTACAGAGCTTATAAATAAGCCCCTCTTCATCGGTATATCAGTGCTGTGAACTCCCTAATTTTGAGAGAGACTTTTTTTACATTATTTTGAAGAAGCAACATGTTATTTACATAACCAATCTGTCTTCTGAAGGTATCTGTAGTAAACAGTTTTTATAGTCCAGCTGTTAATACAACTTTTTTTTAGTAGTAGTCTATTGAAATCATTAAAAGGCAGTAAAAAATGTTCTGTGTTAATGGGAGTTTTACATGCATATTCCTGTGTGTCAAGAATAGCAAAAATGTCAATATTGATTGTAGAAGCGACAAAGAGTCCTGTGGTATCTTATAGACTAACAGATATATTGGAGCATAAGCTTTTGTGGGTGAATACCCACTTCTTCAGATGCATCGTGGGTATTCACCCACGAAAGCTTATGCTCCAATACGTCTGTTAGTCTATAAGGTGCCACAGGACTCTTTGTCGCTTCTACACATCCAGACTAACACGGCTACCCCTCTAAATATTGATTGTGTACCTTTGCTTTCTATTAGTGGAACCAGAATTGCTCAACTGTGTGTCATTGGTCCTGTACTTTTTAAAGGCTAATACAGATTTTCCTTCAGCTCAAGAGATAGGGGACTGTGCTTTTGGAGCTAGGTGGTCTGCATAGGCGCCGACTCCGTGGGTGTTCCGGGGCTGGAGCACCCACAGGGAAAAATTGGTGGGTGCTCAGCACCCACCGGCAGTTCCCCGCCAACCCCGGGGCCCGCACCCAGCTCCCCGCCAGCACCGGGGCCTGCGCCCAGCTCACCTCAGCACCGGAAGATGTTGCGGGGCTCCGCCCCCGACGCTGGGCGACGTTGCGTCGGCATCAGAGGCGGGGCTCGGCATCGGGGGCAGGGCCCCGCAACGTCGCCCGGCATCGGGGGCGGGGCCCCGCCCCCTACGCCTGGCGTCAGCACCCAGCAGCGCCGACGGAAGTCGGTGTCGCTGGTGGTCTGAATTTGTCCCCACTGTCATCCTGGAGCTACAGGTAACCATGATGTGCAGCATGGTTTAAACCAGAGGTTCTCAAACTGTGGTCCGTGGACCACCAGTGATCCGCGAGCTCCATTCGGGTGGACCGCGAATAGTTCCCTCTAATGTGCATGCCTGGGCAGACGCACACGAGAGAATGAAGGGCCATCCACCTAATTAGTGGAGCCACGCAGGTGGGGGAGGGGGCAATTTGGGACGTGCAGTGTTGCGGCGGCCAGAGAAAGAGGTGACTTTCCCCAGCTCCAGGGCTGTGGCTGTCGGGGAGAGACGGCCCTCCTTCCCAGCCTCAGCTCTGTGGCTGATGTGGCATGGAAGAGACCCCCCTCCTTCCTAGCCCCAGCTCAGGGGCTGCTGCGCTGGAAGAGAGAGGGAGAGACCCTCCCCCCATCCTTCCCAACCCCAGCTTGGGGGCTGTCGCGGTGCGGGGGAGAGGGCACATCCATTGCATTAGGAAGGTAAGACTACTGATATTAAAATATGAGTTGTGTGCTTTTATTTGTAGAACAAAAAAAGTTTATTATTATTATGTTTTTTTTATATAGCACTTTTATCCAAAGCGCTTTACAATAGTTAGCTAACGGTACAAACAACATTTAGAAAGATCATTAAGTGGTCCGCCGAGAGTCTCAGCAATTTTCAAGTGGTCCGCAAAAAAAAAAGTTTGAGAACCACTGGTTTAAACCACTAAGTCCTATACGGCCACAGATGAGTTTCAATAAAATAACTTGCTTTCTAAATATATGAGAGCTTTGGAAATATGTTACTAATTATGGGCATAGTGTGTAACAATATTTGTACGTAAGATTGACTAAACAGTTTGTGCTGAAATTTTCCAGGCTTGTTTTGATCTAAGGGGTTGAATGTTTGAACAAAAATAGCTCAGCCACTTGAGTAACAAGAGAGTGAAGTAAATATGCTTTTGCCAATATAAAAAAATGTTTGTGTTTTTTAAAACACAATTATAGTGCATCACAAGTTTGTGGTAGAAACCTTGCCAGAGACTTAATTCCTAGGTTGCAGATCTGTCTTTTGGTGACCGAGTGAAAATTCCAGCCTTGGGGCTAGGGTGACCAGACAGCAAGTGTGAAAAATTGGGATGTAATAGGAGCCTATATAAGAAAAAGACCCCAAAATTGGGACTGTCCCTATAAAATCGGGACATCTGGTCAGTCTACTTGGGGCTGTTGTAAATTATGCCAGCTGGGAACAGCTCCCTATGGGCTGTCATACTGCTTGGAATTACTGACGTGTAAAGTGTGCTGCCCATGCTACCAGCATGCTCATATACAAATGGGAGCCTAGACAAATCCTATGAGATGTGGAATGTGAAAAAAAGGATGTGTCTGGGTCAAGGATCTGGCCCTCTGTCCTTTTGGATCCCACCAGTTGTGTATTCTAAGAAAACACAAGGAAAGAATTCAGGAGCAAACAGGGACTGGCATCTTTCTGAAGTCTTCTTTGGAATTAACAAAGGATTAGCTTTTTGACTAATATTGATTGGAGAGATTATATGAACTGCGTCAGAAAGGGTAACTGTTGAGCTATTCTAAATGAGGTAAGGAAGCTGACTATTTTTCTGAATTGTTCATGTTTATCATTTCTGTATGTAGTATAAAGCAATAGGACAAGTTATTCCTCTGTCATAAGCAAAATAATTCAGATCTGTTCACAGCGCATCTATTATCCTATAAAATAGTTACATAGTAAATTATATTGTTTTAACTATGAGGGACCCGCCAAATGTGAGCCTTGAATAACAGTGAAAACAATGGACATAAAAAAGGAGCATATCTATCACTCAGTATAGCTGAAGGTGTGAAAGTGACATTGTCAGTGATTTCCATCACAGACACCACAATCCCCTGTCTGATCATACTAATCATAGTGAAGTAATCCAAGTTCATGTGAAAACTCAGATTATATTTGGATTTTTGGGGGGGGGGGGGGTTAATGGCTTGGCTGGAGCCAGATTTATGTGGGTCTGTGTTTCAAACACATTCCCTGACTGTTCATCTTACCATGTGCTTTCTAGAGACATATGGAGAGTTTGCCATCCTATTAAATAGGATGTTGTCAAAAAGTCCAGCATTTATACAGAGCAAAGACATACAGCAGAAATTTTCTCGTGATTAAAAATAGCTGTCTGGTCTCATTTAGGAAAGTTAAGAAATATAGACTGGGATTTCTGTGGGGCCTCAGGGAATCAGATGTCTAACTCCCATTGACTTTCAGTGAGACTTGGGCATCTAACACCCTTAGGCTCCTTTAAAACTTCCAGCCATAGTTAATAAGGACTGCTCTTAAAGGGACACATTGCTGTTTTAGGATTGCATTCTCCCCTCTCGGGAAAACCCACATGAGGGGGAAAATAAGCAGAAAACTCTGTGACGTTAATTTCTCTGCATGCTTCCCTTAAGGAGAAGGCTCTGGAGATTTGTGGAGAAGCCAGGGGATGAGACTAGGATACCTGGTTCCGTACATAGATCCCAGTGTAGTGCCAGTCAGGGGCTTGATCCCCTTTCTCTGCCACCTGCATCTTATCTCCGGGGTATGTACATGAGATAATGCTGATATTGGCTAGTAGTATCTCCTGCATAGAGTTTAACTGGGAAATCTGCTCATGTTAGAATGGAGGGGACTGTCAAAAACAGCTCCCTTCCCTTCCCACACTGGCACATCCCCACAGACCTGCAGAGACATGACTATGTGGAGAGGGTGAAGTGGGACTTCTGCAGTGAAAAACTCATCATAGCTTTGAGCAGCTCTATATGGTTTCTGCACCATCACAACACTTTAAGGTATGAAGGGTGGCTGATTTAATTAGCCTCTTCCTCCCCTTCCAACAAATCAGTGGATCAAATGAAAGGTGTCTGCTGTTCTAAAGGTCCAACCTGGGTCAGTAGCTTTCTAGGTAGGTGATGTTTTTCCATCCAGCTGAATGTTCCAGTACAAGATAAATTATTTGAGTGCATCAAATCTCATTACGTCAAATAGAAACTAAAGAGCAATAAAAACATTAAGGTTCAAATTGCACTGGATTATCATGTCTTGCCATCCTACTTAGTATATGTAATGTTTGTTGAGAACTTCTTACATATTGGGATTTGTACCTGTTCAGGCACATACACTGCATAACACATATATGGAACAGTTGATTTTACTGATGTAGCAGTGGAGTTACAGATACAGTAGATCTATACTGTGCTTCCACAGAGAGCATACACAGGTTACTTCACGTGCACTCTGGGGGCTTATGTCAGGTTTGCTCTCCTTATCTCTGCCTAATGGACTCTAAGAAGTAAGGTATAAATTGTGCTCATAGTTACATGAGGTATAAAACTGGATCAACTCAACTGAACTCTGGAATTACTTCTCATTAACACCAGTGCAAATGAAAATGGACTTTGGCCCTCAGACATTGGTTTACAATATAAATGTTGTGCCGTGCAGAACGCAATGCCGTCCACAGCCTCAGAAACAACCCTGACATTATAATCAAAGAGGCTGATAAAGGAGGTGCTGTTGTCATCATGAACAGGTCTGACTATGTAAATCCTGGATGCCCCATCATCTTGAGCATTGGCACTCTCACTGAAGAACTGTCCGGATATGTGGACTCTCTACTCAGACCCTATGCCACCAGCACTCCCAGCTATCTCCGTGACACCACTGATTTCCTGACAAAACTACAATGCATTGGTAATCTTTCAGAACACACCATCCTAGCCACAATGGATGTAGAGGCTCTCTACACTAACATCCCACACACAGATGGAATACAAGCTGTCAGGAACAGTATCCCTGATGATGCCACAGCACAACTGGTTGCTGAACTCTGTGATTTTATTCTCACGTACAATTATTTCAAATTTGGTGACAATATATACCTCCAGACCAGCGGCACCGCTATGGGCACCCGCATGGCCCCACAATATGCCAACATTTTTATGGCGGACCTGGAACAACGCTTCCTCAGCTCTCGTCCACTCACGCCCCGTCTCTATCTACGTTACATCGATAACATCTTCATCATCTGGACCCATGGGAAAGAAACTCTGGAAGAATTCCACCATGATTTCAACAGCTTCCACCCTGTGACGGGTTGGGGCCACAGAGACCTGCTTGGTGCTGCCACCTGGTGTGCCAAGGCTGTTTCTGCCCCTGCTTCCAGGCCTTTGCCAGTTTAGGACTCCCGAATCCTGTCTGTTTTGAGCCAGATTCCACTGATCTGCTGCAAACACAGACCCAGGTCCGAACCCAGTCCACTCACCACTGTAAGGCCCCTGGAAGCGCTCTTGCCTTTGACACCCAGCTGCTCAACTCCAAGGAGGCCCAAACCCTTAATAAATCCGTTTTACCCTGTATAAAGCTTATACAGGGTAAACTCATAAATAGTTCGCTTTCTATTACAAAGATAGAAAGATATGCACAGCTGTTTGCGTTCCCCCAGGTAACAACTCAACTCCAGGAAACTTAATAAGTAAAAAGTGATTTTAATAAGTACAGAAAATAGGATTAAAGTGATTTTCAAGTAGTGACAGACAGAACAAAGCAAGTTACTTAGTAAAATAAAATAAAACACGCACATCTATGTCTATTCAAAGTTAACACAGATAAAAGCCTCACCAGATTCGGATATTTTCCTTTTTACAGGCTGTAGAATCAGCCTGGGCCCAGCTGAGTCCAGCAAACTCTCACACCCCTTAGTGCCTTTGTCCTTTGTTCAGTTCCCCTCAGGAATGTCCCTGGGGGGGTGGAGAGCCTCTCCCTTTAGCCAGCTGAAGACAAAAATGGAGGGGTTTCCTCGGGGTTTAAATAGATTTTCTCCTCTGGGTGGACACCCCTCCCTCTCCCTGTGTAGCATCCAGTTACCAAATGGAGTTGGGGGTCACATGGACCAGTCACCTGCCCAACTCAGTTCCAGACCAGCCACATTCCTGGCAAAGTTCAAATGTGGATTGGTGACTGCAAGTTCTATTGTCTGTTAAGTGCTTCTTGATTGGGCACTTAACCTGCACATTCCTTTCTCAAGAAATACAACCGATATTCATAACTTCAACTACAACGATATGTAACCCTTCTGCCAGTCAGAGTCGGCAGCAACAAGGGCCGGGTTCCGTATCTAGGGATTCCATTCCAATAACACAGTGCAAAAACCGGCTCGAGCCCCCACCCAGTGACCTGGGACAAATATATATCACCCCCCCTGGGCGCCTCTAAGAGGCAGTACTTCCCCTCTCGCAAGCACAGAGTCTGAGTGTAGAAAAACCTTTTAATGACAGAGAGAAACAATGCGGCCTTTTGTTGGGGAAACACCACATCTAGGATTTGTAAACCAAACTGTGAGCAATGACCCACCCCAGCAAATTGGCCATGTCCTTTCCCTTTGGTTCTTGAGTCCATCAACCCCAAAAATCACCCAAAGTCCCAAAAGTCCAACAACCCAAAAGTCCAGACCCAGAGTTCAAAAGTTCATCTGCAGAGTGTTACACCCCCTCCAGTCTGGGTAGAAATGGGGAGGGGAGAGGTAAGGGGCACCTTACGTGGCTCGAAGCTGACTGCCCCGTCCCTTCATGGTGCTTCGCTCGGCTCTGCTCTGCTCCGCCAGCCATCCCACGAGTCACTCCGTTCAGCCGTCCCGCAAGCCGCTCCGCCAGCAGCTCCGCTCCGTCAGCCGGCCTGCAAGCCGCTCCGGCTGTCCCGCCAACTGCTCCGCTCCACCAGCAGCTCCGCTCCGTCAGCCGTCCTGCAAGCCGCTCCGGCTGTCCCGCCAACTGCTCCGCTCCACCAGCAGCTCCGCTCCGTCAGCCGGCCTGCAAGCCGCGCCGGCTGTCCTGCCAACTGCTCCGCTCCGTCAGCCGGCCTGCAAGCCGCTCCGGCTGTCCCGCCGGCTGTCCCGCTCCGCCAGCAGCTCCGCTCCACCAGTCGCTCAGCAATAGATCTTCTGGCCCCCCCACTACTTAACACAGTGCTCAGTGATTTCAGCTCATAACAATTTCAGCTTGTAGTTAGGGGAGCCTTCGTGCTCATTTGCACACTTAGTCCAGAGTAATTCCAACTCAGCAGCCTGTAAATAGACTCCTAAGGAACTCAAAATTAGCTCTGATATTCCACAGTGGAGAGAGAGAAGGAGGTGCAATTGACATTTAGGACCCTCAGAAGAGGCCCATGCCACCAGATACAAATACCTGTCCCCAACCTCTCTCAATTCACTGGGTTTTGGAATCCATGTCCCTCGCCTAGCAAGTGCTGCTTAGCTAAGGGCGAGTCCCTTCCTCATAACAAAAGCCTACTGTCCTTGATTCACACAATCAGGGTAACAACACTTTAGTCTTCCTGCCCCAATAACAGAGAAACTGGGGCTCCCACAGCAGTCAAGGTGACCATTTGGGCAAGCGGTCCATCATGCTTTGCAGGGTGGGTGTGTCCATGCAAACAAGATTAGCCCCTGACATCCCTTTCCACAACTCACCACCAGATGTCAGGGTAGAGCTCATCCTGACTCTGCTTACATCCTCCCCCCAGCCGAGAATTTGTCGTCCCGACAAATCGCACTCCCTTTATACCAACTCATTGGTTTCCTCCAAAGGGCCTCAGAAAACCCACTTCAGCTGTCACAAATCTGTGCGCTAAATGTATTGGCTCCTCGCTAATCACCCCAGGTGCATCATAGGTTAACCGTTTTACTGGTCTTATTACCCTGTCCCTTCTATTGAGAGTCTCTGTTGCAGGGGTAGGAGGGACATCTTCTTGAGTGACGGATGGAGAGGTTTCCTTTGAGGATCCCTCGGCTACTGGCATAGGCCCCTGCATCTCTGGTTCTGACAGCGGAAGGTCCAACGGGTCTAGGGCCCCCTCCACCTGGATGTCCTCACTGTCCAATAACCTGTGTGCATCATCAAAGGGGGGTCCCATCGGCGGCACAGGGGCGCCAGTAACGGGCCTAAATACCTCCGCCATGGGGCTTAGGGCTGAAGAGGGGGAGCTCTCTATTGGCTCAGCTGATCGAGACTGAAATCTTGTCTTCATTCCAGGATACACCAGGGTTGTGTCTTCCTCCTCGGCCTCACTCTCGGACATGCTGCATAAGGGTAGGTTAGCTTCAGAGGGCCCGTTGTCCGTGTTGGATGGCGGCTGTGGCCTGGCACTTCTGTTCTGCCCGGCTGCCCTGTCGTGGCCCATCTCATAAGGGGTGCCAACCAACTCCCCCACAGGGAGCAAGAGATTTCTGTGCACCGTCTTTATTTGCCCTAGACCCTCTTCAGGTTTGATCTTGTAGACCGGCAGGTCTCCCAGCTTCTCCATCACCAGGTAAGGTATTGCTTTCCATCTGTCAGCTATCTTGTGTTTGCCAGCAATACCCAAATTTCGCAGCAGGACTCTGTCCCCTGGCTGGAGCTCCTGCAAACGTACCCTAGCATCATATCGATGTTTGTTGCGATCTGCGTTCTGCCGAGCCGCAGATGTAGCCAAGTGATAAGCATCCCGCAGCTTTTCTCGTAGTCGGGCTACATATTGCTGATGAGTTTCGTAGCTATCTCCATCCTCTGATACACCAAAGCACAAGTCTATGGGTAATCTTGGTTCTCTCCCAAACATCAAGAGATATGGGGTGACTCCCGTAGCATCGTTCTTTGTGGCGTTGTAGGCATGCACCAGAAATGCGACATGCTGGCTCCAGGTTGCCTTCTGCTCTGGTCGCAAAGTCCCCAACATATCTAATAGTGTTCGGTTGAACCTCTCTGGCTGAGGATCACCTTGCGGGTGATAAGGCGTTGTCCTAGACTTTTTAATTCCCGCTATCCTCAGCACCTCCTTCAGAAGGTGACTCTCAAAGTCCCGCCCCTGATCCGAGTGTATCCGGGCTGGGAATCCATAAACTGAGAAATATTTCTCCCACAGTACTCGAGCGACAGTGATAGCCCTCTGATCACGTGTGGGATATGCCTGCGCATACCGCGTAAAATGGTCAGTCACTACTAGAATGTTTCCGACATTCCTCTTGTCTACTTCTAGAGACAAGAAATCAATGCATACTAGCTCCAAAGGTTTGGTGCTGGTGATATTCTTGAGATATGCAGCCCTTGTGGGCAGAGTTTTCCTTTGGACACATCGAGCGCATGTCTCACATTTCCTGCGAACATCTTCAGTCATCCGGGGCCAATAGAACCTACTACGAATAAGTTCCAGGGTTCTCTCCATCCCTAGATGTCCGAAATCATCATGCAGGGCCCTCATGGCCAGGGCTCTGTACTCTTTTGGCAGCACTAGCTGTGTTCGCTGCTTTTGTAAAGGGTCCATGGTCACTCGGTGTAGCACTCCCTGAATCAGTTTTAGTTTGGTCCATTCTCTCAATAGTAGTTTACCCTCTGGGCTAGGTGGAACAACCGCAGCTGGGCCTCGCCCCTCCCTTTTGGCAAGTAGTGTATCACGAATGTCAACATCTTGCAGCTGGGCTTCTTGCCAGTCAGCCTCACTGAGCATGGGCAATGGAGATTGGTCCAATGCTATGTAGTTCACCGAAGCAGAAGGCACGCTTTCAGGGGGCAGGCCCAGAGCTTCTGCAACACATCCCTGAAGGCTCCAATGGGCCTCTGGCTCTCGACGACTCACACTGCAAATAGCTCTCACTCCATCCATGGGTATCATAGAGACTTCTGGTGCCTTTGGACGTCTGGACAATGCATCTGCATCCACGTTGCTTCTCCCTGATCGGTATTGAATGCTGAAGTCATAGCTAGCCAAAGCGGCCACCCATCTCTGTCCGGTAGCATCCAGCTTGGCACTTGTTAACACGTAAGTCAGTGGGTTGTTGTCTGTCCACACCTGGAACTGAGCACCATACAAGTAGTCTCGGAATTTCTCAGTGATGGCCCATTTCAAGGCCAAGAACTCCAGCTTGTGAATGGGATAGCGAGTTTCACTGTCCGACAGTCCTCGGCTGGCAAAGGCTACAGGTTTACGTTTGCCTTCCACTTCCTGGTACAGTACTGCTCCCAGACCCTCCAAACTGGCATCAGTATGCAGGATAAACGGTTTGCTGGGGTCAGCAAAGACTAGGACCGGAGCATGAGTTAGGCAAGCAATGATTTCTTGAAATGCCCTCTCACACCTCTCATCCCACCGCGGCCCAAACGGTTCGAAGGGGCCATAGTGTCTCTGCACAGGAGGCTTTCGGGATCCTCCCTTGTTCTTGGTCTTAGATTTGGGTTTTCCAGACTGGTATCCCCTGGTAAGATCATTCAGAGGCTTTACAATCGTAGCATAGTTCTTCACAAATCTGCGGTAATAGCCACTAAATCCAAGAAAGGTCTTGAGTTCTCTGTAGTTACTGGGACGTGGCCAGGTAGTGAGTGCTTCTATTTTGCTGGGATCGGTACTCACACCCTCTTGGGACACGATGTGACCTACATACTTCACTGAGGTTTGGCAGAACTGGCATTTATCTATTGAGAGCTTCAAACCATAGTCCTCCAACCTATTGAGCACTTTAAGTAGTCTTTCTTCATGCTCCTCCAAGGTTCTTCCAAACACAATCAGGTCATCCAAATAAACTAACACTTGCAGTAAATTCATGTCTCCCACTACTTTCTCCATAAGACGTTGAAATGTGGCGGGTGCTCCTGAAATCCCCTGGGGCATGCGTTCGAACTGATAAAACCCTAATGGGCAGATGAAGGCTGTCTTCTCCTTATCTTCTTCTCCCAGGGGGATTTGGTAGTATCCACTCCGGAGATCCAACACAGAGAACCACTGGCTTCCCAGCAAGCAGTCTAAGGCATCTTGGACTCGAGGCATAGTGTACTGGTCAACCACAGAACGGTTGTTTAGGGTGCGGTAGTCAATACACATCCGGATTTTCCCATTCTTTTTACGGACCACCACAATGGGTGAGGCATATGGGCTGCGGGACTCTGTAATGATGCCATTTGCAGCCAGCTCTTGTAGATGACGTCGCACATCTTCCATCTCAGAGAGGGCAATCCTCCTAGATCTCTCCCTAAAAGGTCGAGAGTCATGTAGTCTGATGTTGTGCTCCACTCCTTTTGCACATCCCACATCCCACTCATGCAATGAGAACACTTTGGATCTTTCACAAAGTTTTTTCCTCAGGCGATCTTTCCACTCCTCGGACAATGGTGAGTCTCCAAAGTCAAACTTTGCTGGGTCTATAGCCGGAACTTGAGTTTCACCCCGGGGTTTTACAATTGACTCAGGCTCAAAGAGGTCTGCTATCTTCTGTCCTTGCTTCACAACAACATCACGACTTGTTTCATTAGCAATCAGTATAGTCACCTTTTCCTGAGCTTTAGCAGGTAAGGTTATGATTCCACTGGGGACCAGCACTCCTTCAGGGAGCTCTCCTTTCACCGACTGCTCTACCATTGCTAAGGCCCCATTACTGCCTTTCAGCCAGGTGCTCATGACAAGCACTTCTTGCTCTGTCCTGGCAGGCACTACTAAGGGGGTTGTGCCCGCGTACTTCAGTGATCCAATCGGTAGCTCAGATGTCTCTTTAGCGCTCTCAATTTTCCTATAGGCTTCAGCACAAAGCGTATGGATCATCAGGGTGTTCAGGTATTGGTCCCCAGCCCGTCGTCTGCAGTAATCCGCGAGTACCTTGAAGAGGCTGGAGTTGGTCCCTATCAGTGCAGACACATCAGAGGTCCCTTTAGGGTCAGGGCATATTAATGCAGCTGTGTCTATCGCTTCTCTTACCCCCGCAACCTCCTCTGGGAATTCCAGGTGCACTATGACATATCCTTGGTAGGGGTATTCATCCATGCTGAGGCCACATAGGCCAAGACCAGTCAGTGGCTGTATAGGAAGGTGCCTAAGCATGTGTTGGTAGAATGACTGAAATATAATAGTCACTTGAGATCCAGTGTCAAGCACTGCTTTACACTCCGCCCCTTCAATCCTCACCATGACCTCTGCTCGAGGCCCTATGAGTCCTGTGGGGATCCCAGATGGACAGTCTTTTCTGTGGGAATCTTCAAATCCTGCAGGCCTGGGTGGTCCACGTCCCTGGACCCTCTGGCAGCTAGCGGATCTCTCCCAACTGATCCTTAGCTTTCCATACACTAAGGAGGGATTTTCTTCATTCCGGCACCTAGCAGCACTGTGCCCCTCCTGACCGCATCGGTAGCAGAAAATTTGCCCTTTCCCCCTTCGCCTGGATGGGACGGGGGCTTTAAATGCTGACCTCTCCATTGCCCCAGTGTGAGGCTCCTTACCCCTGGAAGCCTTAGCTCGGGCAATGGTGCTTTGCAGCTCAGCTATCCGTTCCGTCAGGACCTGCATTTGTTGAGCAAGTTCTTCTCTGGTGCTCACCATCAATACACTGGCAGTTTGCAGTGGTGTTGTGCTGGCCGGCTCCAATGTTTGGGCTTCCCAAAGCTCACTGGCAGCCTGCCTTTCTTCCTCCTCTCTGACCTCTTTTATTAGCTGGGAGTAACTTGGGGGATGTTCCCGTCGTTCTCTTAGCCGCAGATGAAGTAGAATCGGGTTCAGATACTGAGTTCCTCTTACAATTTGAGCCAGTCTGGTCTGATCCATCTGCTCAGCAGTCACTGCTCCCCTCATGACAGCTTTCTGAAGCAGTCTCTCCAGCCTCTGTATATAGGCTGAAGCCTTCTCGCCCTTTTGCTGTCGGGAATTAAGGAAGTTGCAGTAGCTATCTTCAGGGCCCTCTACGCTCCCAAATGTGTGATCAAGAGCCTCTAGACAGTCCCTCACACTGACCCCAGGGTCAATGAGCTTCAGAGTGCGAATCACATCTAATGCTGGGCCGGCAAGGCTCTCTATTAGACATCTTCGCTTTTCTGCATCGGGTACAGCCCACTCCTGCAGCATTTCAGTGGTATGCTCTAACCAGGGTTCAAACTCCTCCCCCCCAGCAAATGACCTTAACTTACGACAAGAGTTTGACATAGCATAGGACAGCACAACCTTTTCCAATGTTTGCCCCAGTGCTTTTGCCCAATCATCGGCCGAGGCTGCAGCCCCTGACCTAGAGGCTGCTGAGCCGGGGCCCAACAAACCTGACATAGTAGCCATTACGCAAACAGTAATTTCCTCAAAATATAAACACAATTATTTCCCAATGTAGCGGATCACTCAACAAGTGCTTGCGAGGGGTACTGACCCAGGGATCCCGGACGAGCCCCCAAAATGTAACCCTTCTGCCAGTCAGAGTCGGCAGCAACAAGGGCCGGGTTCCGTATCTAGGGATTCCATTCCAATAACACAGTGCAAAAACCGGCTCGAGCCCCCACCCAGTGACCTGGGACAAATATATATCACCCCCCCTGGGCGCCTCTAAGAGGCAGTACTTCCCCTCTCGCAAGCACAGAGTCTGAGTGTAGAAAAACCTTTTAATGACAGAGAGAAACAATGCGGCCTTTTGCTGGGGAAACACCACATCTAGGATTTGTAAACCAAACTGTGAGCAATGACCCACCCCAGCAAATTGGCCATGTCCTTTCCCTTTGGTTCTTGAGTCCATCAACCCCAAAAAGTCCAGACCCAGAGTTCAAAAGTTCATCTGCAGAGTGTTACACCCCCTCCAGTCTGGGTAGAAATGGGGAGGGGAGAGGTAAGGGGCACCTTACGTGGCTCGAAGCTGACTGCCCCGTCCCTTCATGGTGCTTCGCTCGGCTCTGCTCTGCTCCGCCAGCCATCCCACGAGTCACTCCGTTCAGCCGTCCCGCAAGCCGCTCCGCCAGCAGCTCCGCTCCGTCAGCCGGCCTGCAAGCCGCTCCGGCTGTCCCGCCAACTGCTCCGCTCCACCAGCAGCTCCGCTCCGTCAGCCGTCCTGCAAGCCGCTCCGGCTGTCCCGCCAACTGCTCCGCTCCACCAGCAGCTCCGCTCCGTCAGCCGGCCTGCAAGCCGCGCCGGCTGTCCTGCCAACTGCTCCGCTCCGTCAGCCGGCCTGCAAGCCGCTCCGGCTGTCCCGCCCCGCCAGCAGCTCCGCTCCACCAGTCGCTCAGCAATAGATCTTCTGGCCCCCCCACTACTTAACACAGTGCTCAGTGATTTCAGCTCATAACAATTTCAGCTTGTAGTTAGGGGAGCCTTCGTGCTCATTTGCACACTTAGTCCAGAGTAATTCCAACTCAGCAGCCTGTAAATAGACTCCTAAGGAACTCAAAATTAGCTCTGATATTCCACAGTGGAGAGAGAGAAGGAGGTGCAATTGACATTTAGGACCCTCAGAAGAGGCCCATGCCACCAGATACAAATACCTGTCCCCAACCTCTCTCAATTCACTGGGTTTTGGAATCCATGTCCCTCGCCTAGCAAGTGCTGCTTAGCTAAGGGCGAGTCCCTTCCTCATAACAAAAGCCTACTGTCCTTGATTCACACAATCAGGGTAACAACACTTTAGTCTTCCTGCCCCAATAACAGAGAAACTGGGGCTCCCACAGCAGTCAAGGTGACCATTTGGGCAAGCGGTCCATCATGCTTTGCAGGGTGGGTGTGTCCATGCAAACAAGATTAGCCCCTGACATCCCTTTCCACAACTCACCACCAGATGTCAGGGTAGAGCTCATCCTGACTCTGCTTACAGATACATGCATACAAACAGGAGGAATAAATTCAGTAGGTCATAACTTTCACAGAGATATGTTACATGGCACATGTAGCATAAAACATATTCTAGTTACATATATACATTTATAAGCATCTCCCCATAAAGTTTTATGGGGAACAGCGTCACACACCCCACCATCAACCTCAGCCTGGACCAGCCTACACGGGAAGTCCACTTCCTTGACACCACGGTGCAAGTAAGCAATGGTCACATTACCACCACCCTATACCGAAAATCCACCGACCGCTATGCCTACCTACATGCCTCCAGCTTCCATCCCGGACAAACCACACGATCCATTGTCTACAGCCAAGCGCTGAGGTACAACCATATTTGCTCCAACCCCTCAGACAGAGATCAACACCTACAAGATCTTCACCAAGCATTCTCAAAACTACGATACCCACATGAGGAAATAAGGAAACAGATCAACAGGGCCAGACATGTACCCAGAAGCCTCTTGCTGCAAGACAAGCCGAAGAAAGAAACCAACAGAACTCCTCTGGCCGTCACTTACAGTCCTCAGCTATACCTCTCCAGCGGATCATCGGTGATCTACAACCCATCCTGGACAACGACCCCTCACTTTCACAGGCCTTGGGAGGCAGGCCAGTCCTCACTCACAGACAGCCCACCAACCTAAAGCATATTCTCACCAGCAACTACACACCGCACCATAATAACTCTAACTCAGGAACCAATCCATGCAACAAACCTCGATGCCAACTTTGCCCACATATCTACACCAGGGACACCATCACAGGACCTAACCAAATCAGCCACACCATCACCGGTTCATTCACCTGCACATCCACCAATGTAATATATGCCATAGTGTGCCAGCAATGCCCCTCTGCTATGTACATCGGCCAAGATGGACAGTCCTTACGCAAAAGGATAAATGGACACAAATCAGATATAAGGAATGGCAATATACAAAAGCCTGTAGGAGAACACTTCAACCTCCCTGGACACACAATAGCAGATTTACAGGTAGCCATCCTGCAGCAAAAAAACTTCAGGACCAGACTCCAAAGAGAAACAGTTCATTTGCAAATTTGACACCATCAGCTCAGGATTAAACAAAGATTATGAATGGCTAGCCAACTACAAAAGCAGTTTCTCCACCCTTGGTATTCACACCTCAGCTGCTAGAAGAGGGCCGCACCCTCCCTGATTGAGCTAACCTCGTTATCTCTAGCCTGACTCTTCCCTGCACATTTATATCTGCCCCTGGACATTTCCACTGCTTGCATCCGAAGAAGTGGGTATTCACCCACGAAAGCTTATGCTCCAATACCTCTGTTAGTCTATAAGGTGCCACAGAACCCTTTGTCGCTTCTGCAAATCCAGACTAACATGGCTACCCCTCTGATAAGATAAATGTTATTTGCAGTGTTGTTGTAGCTGTGTTGGTGTCAGGAGGATATTAGAGAGAATATCCAGGATATAAAGTTTGAAAGCTTGTCTCTTTCACCAACAGAATTTGGTCCAATAAAAGATATTACCTCACCCACCTTGTGTCTCTAATTTACTACAGATTTGGTAGTAAATTTCTGATTTAACTCTGTTTTGGAGGGAGTTGGGGTTGGGTTGTATCTGTCAGTGACTTTAAAAAATGATTTCTACTGCCCTCTTAGGATGAGAAGTTGGTTCTGAGGAGAAACTTTCACTGAAAAACTGTTGTGCTTCTGTTGAAGCAGCAGTTAATGATAAGCATTAGCTGTCATATCAATCTAGAGGGTGGTAGATCTGAGACCTATAGCCTTCTGCTTGCAAACATGGATTTTCCTTGCAAGATGTGGATTGCAAAATATGGATTTTTTTAAAATTTAAGTCCCAAGAGGACTTAATTCTTATTCTGCCTCAAACCTGTGTACAGTACAAATCAATAAGAGTGAAATATGGTTATGAATACAAGAATTGTTGTGACTATTTAGAGTACTTAATGTAGTTATTCCATTAAAAATGTAACTTACTATGATTATATCTGCACATATTGTACTTCTGTCTCTGAGTAAAAAGAACTCTTTTGAAGTCACATGCATACATTCCTGTGTTGGAATTACTATTTATCTACCTACCTAATTAATTGGTGTAGTGTCTGAGCATCTCACCAATATTTATTAATTTATCCTCACAACACCCCTGTGAGGTGGGAAAGTATTGTTTACTCCTATTTTATAGGTGTGGAACTGAAACTCAGAAAAATTACTTGTCTTTGGATTCTACAATAATAAAAAGGGACACCTATCTAAAGGGGTAGGCACCCCGACACAAGTTACAAACATATACATTTATACAGCAGTAGCAAACTCATAATTCCTTCTCCACGTGCAGACGCTGTGCACCCTCCACAGCAGCCTGAGTGAATAAATACATCTTGTAGATTGAGTTACTAGCCAGAGACCACACAACCATCCTTTCATTCCATAGCCTCCTGCTGTTGAGCAGAAATCCACCTTTTATTATCATCAGGATCATAATTCCAGAATCTTCACTCTTCCCATTTCTTGCCTACCTGCAGACCAAGAGACCAGACACAGGAATATGCTTATGTTGCGTGTCAGTACAGGGTACTTAACATGGAGCAGATAAGTTCAGCACAGAACATTTAACAATTAAGGGTGCTGAGCTAGTTCAATTTATAGCTGAATTTTATTGCCATTTTGTTCCTGTGTAATGGGTCTGTTAGCATTATTTGTCTCTTGCAAGCCAGAGTCTAAAGTTGAAATAATAAATTAACTGCAAATGGACACTTGGAAATCAACATCAGGTGTCTTCTTAAATGAACCATTGTGTTAAATTCATTTTTACATCAACTCTGGAGAATTATTATCCATGTTTTCAAAGAGGACAGTAGAAATCAATCTTACACAGAGTTTACTGAGCTTTGTTGCCATTTTTCTTCTCTTGCTGTCCTTGACAAAGATTATAGGCATTAATCTATTTGCTTAAAGAGCAAGGAAAAAATGTATATCAGGAAGGCATACTTTGTATGCCATGTGCATTAGTTATGGATGAACATGTAAAGGTTCGGTGATTTGGCTAATGTCTTTACCACCAAAATTTTGATTCTTCTCTGAATCTCAGCTTCATTTTCATTTTAACGCTTATCCTAAAACTAAATGCTACTTACCCTAAAACTAGCCACTCATAGCAGTGGTAAATTTGTCTGAGAAACTGCCTGAAATTATAGGGGAAGCTGGTAGTGCACTTATATATTAAAGTTCTCCGAAGCTTCCCATTATATGGTCTAGTTTTCAGTTGCTCATAACTTTACCAAACTTGTACTCTATTGGTTGAAATTTTCCATGTCAGGTATCTGCCTTAGACCAAGTTCATTTTTTTAAAATACAGACAAAATGGTTCAGCCATTTCTGAGACTGAAGTTAGGAGAAAATAAGTTGTTTTGCCCGTGTTAAAAAAAAATTCTGGTGACCTTTTCTTTGAACATCTCTAGTACCCTTTTCCTTTGGTCAGGTACTTGAAATGTGGCAGAAGGTGGCGTTAGTGTCAGGAATATGTCTTTTGCCACCTCAAATAAATTTGGCCAAGTTATAACCATCTGACAAATTGCAAGGACAAGACCAGTATTTGATGGGGAAGGAGACTAGGACTGGGGTGAGAAGCCTGCGGAGTAGAGACTGGGTCTGACTCAATGAGGAGAATGGAACTGTGATGAGGAGCCTGTGGTGGGAAAGAGACTGGATTAGAACAGGAACAATTTGGAGGGCTGAAGAAGGTGATGTTTGGGGAGAATCACCCCCAGAGCACACTCCTCTCCAGAGCCTGGAATGGAACCCAGTGTTCCTGAGTCGCACCATTTCTCTGGTGTCAGAAAATATCTGTGAAACCCACTGGCAAGATGTCCCATCTCTTTCTAGTCCTAGTCCATATACAGGATGACTTTCTACTGCTGCTGACAGTTACTCTGCTAGCTCAAATGCAGAAGTCTGTGTGGTGGATCTAAAGATCCCAACCCTGCTGATGACCAGTGTGAGTGTCAATATAGTGCCACATGATGGAATTTGTTTTTATCTTTTTAGTTTTTTTTTTTATAAACCTAGGAAATTACATACAAAGTACAGTATGGTAAAAGAATATTATTAAGGTTGCAAAATCAAGCATTCAGGATTAGGAAATGCCAGAATTAAGGTTGCCTGTGCAGCCTAAATTCAGCTCCTTTGTTCGTATGTATTATGATACAGTATTTAATTACTTGACCACATACTATTTTTAAAGGAAACCTTAATGCTGACATTTGCCAATGTTTTAATACTTATCTTTTGTAATCTTAATGTTCTTTTAATATAGCCTTTGTGTAATAATATAGAGACTGTAAGGAACAATTATTGCCTAACTCCATGAGGTGATAGATTTGCATTTGCAGCCCAGTAATGTATTGTACATTTTCTGCAATTGAAGGTCCGGTTTCACAAGGCAAGTTGCCACTTTAATAACTTGGTGTGAATATCTGAGGGCAAAACTTTTCCCATATCAGTGTAATCTCAAGTCTTAATAGCTGTTCACTATGATCCTTAGGTCTCTTTCAGCATCACTGCTTCTCACATTTTTCCAACCAATTGAATATCTGTGTTATAGGTTATTTTTCATCAGATGTATGTGCTCTCCACATTTAATCTCATTTTACTTTTGCCCATGTATCTAACCTCTCCAAAGGTCCCTTTGTATTGTCTAGCCTCATGAGCATACATAATACCACCCAATCTTGCCAATTTCTGTTTGTCAGCACTCATATTTCCCTTTTACAAATTTCATGAATGTGTTATTTATCCTTTTTTACAAGATTATTAAAAGTGGCTAACACTGTGAGCCTGATTGTCATGTAAAGGGTCCCTACTATATACCTTACTGGAACTGTATTTTAGGGCCTTATTTACACATGCCCACTTCAAGGCCTCTGTGTAATGCCAGAGCAATGTGACGGAGCCTTGCAATACATGAGACTGTCTCTGTAAATCCAGTTCAATCAGCAGTCATCATGACATCACAACCCTCACTTCCCCATCTCTATATATGCTGTTTCTCACTATCCCTTGCATGTAGTCCTGCAGCAGTTTTCAGCTCATTTGAGATTGTTCATATACCACCTTATTTAGTTTAATTTTATAAGTAACTATGAAATGTGTTGCTCAAATGGAGACACATTACATCTGCTGCATTCTATTAACTTTGCCATTGTGTCAGAATAAGCTATCAGTGTTTGTCTGGCACAAGGTGGACTTCATAACAAAGCCATTCAGCTTATTGCTAAAGATTCTGTTCTTTTCTAGATACGTATAGATATTTTCTCTCATTTGCTCCATTCCAGGGAGTAAATTCAGTAATTGCCAGGATCATTCTTCTTTCCTGATTTGAAAACTGGTACTATGTTTGCATTTTTTCCCCCGTGTTTTTGCTGTTCTCAACATTTCAAAGATGATTGTCATTATTATAAGTTCATTTGCTAAGTCTCTTAATCCCCAAGGATGTTTCTCTTAACTTCTTAGTTTGTCATCTGGATGCACTGATGTACATGTTATTGCAAATTGTAATAGTATTTCCTTACCTGAGTATTTATCAATTTTTAAATAAATCTCTTCTTTATTTTTGGTGTCAAACATTTTTTTTTAAACTAATACACAACCATTACCATGTTAGAATCATCAATGATTTCATCTTCCCCCCTCTTTACTTTAGGCCTTGATTCAGCAAAGCAATTAAGGTTGTGCTTAACTTTAAACTTGTTCTCAAGAGCTTTGCTGAAGCAGGGCCTTCTTATTGACCTCCTATTGTTACTTTTTCTCTAGTATTTTTTTTCACCTGCTATTTCTGTAAAATCCCTTCTTATTCTTGTTATCCTCTTTGGGTAAGAAGTAGCCATTCTGCAGTTCTTTGTGCCATTATCTGTTCTTTTCAAACCTTAATTGACCATGTATTCTTGTTCGGTTGCCTCCCCTTTTTTCTATTTCCAGTTAAATGTTCTTTCTTTTAACTTCACTGCTTTAACAGTTTCTTCTATTCTTTTTTGAGAGGAATTGTAGCCTGTTACACTCTAATTATGGTGTCTTTCAAAGTTTTCCAAGCTTCTTCACACTAGTAGATTCTAATACTACTTTCTATTGCACAATACTTTATAGGACTATTGTACACCCAGCTTTTGTACCAATTTAATGATATTAGTATAGGTAAATCTTTGTAACCCTCTTGATAAATTCATTTCTAGGCTGATATAGTTACAATGCAACAAAAATTGAATGTAGACAAAGCACCTGCCATCCCAAATTTTGCTTTCTTGATATCTAACACTCCTTTACTACTGCACTCTTTGAACCCAGTTCTTCTTATACTAAATTCAAGTAGTTCTTGATCACTGGTATCAAGTTTATCTCAATCAGGATGGTTTCTTCACTGGTTGTCTTATATAATTTCTAAATCATAGAATTGTAGGACTAGAAGAGACTTCAAAAGGTCATCTCGTGGCAGGACTAAGTATTATCTTTTCTCAAACTTTTCTCAAAGGTTCTCAAACTTTAGCAACCTCAGGACCCACATTTTGATTTAAAAAATGTTGTGGACCCCCCAAGGCCCTCGCTTAGTCTCAGGCCCCGCCCCCACTCCACCCCTTCCCCCAAGGCTCGACCCCACTCCACCTCTTCCCGCCCCTGCTCCACCTCTGCACCTCCTCTTCCCCTCCTCTTTCTGCCCCTCCCCTGAGCATGCCCTATCCCCGCACCTCCCCCAAGTGTGCCCTGTCCTAACTCCTCCTTCCCACTCCCAGCATCTCCTACATGCCACTGAACAGCTGTTCCCCACCATTCAGTAGGCACTGGGAGGGAGGGGGAGGAGTTGAATCAGCATGGCCGGCCATGATTCTGCCCCCTACCCCGAGCTGCCCCCTCCCTCCCAGTGCCTCCTGCATGCCACTGAACAGCTGTTCCCAGGTGTGCAGGAGGCTCTGGGAAGGAGTGGGAGGAGTTGATCAGTGGAGCCCGCAGACCTCCTAAAGTACCCTCACGGACCCCCATGGGTCCATTGACCCGTTTGAGAAATGCTGATCTAGACCATCCCTGATAGGTGTTTGTCTAACCTGCTCTTAAATCTCCAGTGATGGAGATTCCACAACCTCCCTAGATAATTTATTCCAGTGCTTAACTACCATGACAATTAACTACCCTGACAACTACCCTTGCGGCAATTTAAGCTTATTACTTCTTGTCCTATGCTCAGAGATTAACAAGAACAATTTATCTCCCTCCTCCTCCTTGTAACAGTCTTTTATGTACTTGAAAACTGCTGTCATGTCCTCTGTCAGTCTTCTCTTCTCCAGACTAAACAAAACCAATTTTTTCAATCTTCCCTCATAGGTCATGTTTTCTAGACCTTTGATCATTTTTGTTGCTCTTCTCTGGAGTTTATCTGATTTGTCCACATCTTTCCTGAAATATGGCACCCAGAACTGGACACTCCAGTTGATTTAAGTTAATTTAAGTTAATACTCCAGTTGAGGCCTAATCAGTGCAGAGTAGAGCGGAAGAATTACTTCTTGTGTCTTGCTTACAACACTCCTGGCTAATACATCCCAGAATGATGTTTGCTTTTTTTTTTTTTTCCCCCAACATTGTTACATTGTTGAGTCATATTTAGCTTGTGATCTACTATGACTCCCAGATCCCTTTCTTCAGTACTCATTCCTAGATAGTCATTTCCCATTTTGTATGTGTGCACTGATTGTTCCTTCCTAAGTGGAGTACTTTGCATTTGCCCTTATTGAATTTCATCCTATTTACTTCAGACCATTTCTCCAGTTTGTCCAGATTCTTTTGAATTTTAATTCTATCCTCCAAAGCATTTGCAATCCCTCCCAGTTTGGTATCGTCTGCAAACTTTATAAGTGTACTCTCTATGCCATTATCTAAATCACGGAAGAAATTGAACAAAACCGGACCTGGAACTGATCCCTGAATTACCCCACTCGTTATGCCCTTTCAGCTTGACTATGAACCACTGATAACTAATCTCTGGGAATGGTTTTCCAACAAGTTATGAACCCCCCCTTATAATAGCACCATCTAGGTTGTATTTCCCTAGTTTGTTTATAAGAAGGTCATGTGAGACTGTATCAAAAGCTTTACTAAAGTCAAGATATACCACATCTACCGCTTCCCCCCATCCACAAGGCTTGTTATCCTGTCAAAGAAAGCTGTTAGGTTGGTTTGACATGAGTTGTTCTTGACAAATCCATACTGACTGTTACTTATCACCTTATTATCTTGTAGGTGTTTGCAAATTGATTGCTTAATTATTTGCCCCATTATCTTTCTGAATTTGAGCTGACTGGTCTGTAAATGCCCTTTTGAAGAATGCACTACTTTGCCCCCACCGGCATGACCTTGCATGCAAGGTCGCCAGCAGGGTTGGGGTGGAAGGCTCTTAAAATGTGGCCCTCTTGTGGTGTGACCTCACATGCACTGCGTGTGTGAGGTCACACCAGAGGGGGTGGGGTCACATTGGCAGGTGGGGTCACAGCTGGTATTCCGGGAATGCATGCGTGGTCACCCTACTGGCAAGGTTGCAAACAAATACTAGTTGTTACAGCATTTTTTCCCAATGTCTGCTAGGAACCTAGACTAAAATTCCTGAATCGGCCAACTGATAATAATAGCTTTATGGTCCTGATTATCTTTAAGTGTGCTTAAACACATGCTTAAAGTTAAGAATATGTTTAAATCCATTCCTAATCAGCAAAGCACCTAAGCACATGCTTAAATACATGACCTAATAAGGCTAGACAAGCTTGCGTTTAAAATTAAACACATACTTAAGTGCTCTGCTAAAATGGGACTTATGATTTGGACTTAAACTGTGGAGTGCTCCATAATCCTATTATTAATTCCCTTAACCAGTCAGTACATTTATATATATACTGTGTGTAAAAATAATTAATTGCACGAACATTGTTACCATAATGTTAAGGATGAGACATAATCAAAAAGGAGTTATATATTTTATTTGTTATGTGGCTGTTCTAAAAGCACTGGAGAAACTTAAAAATAGATATTGTGCAGTACTTTTCTTAATGGGTTCAAATGTTGTGTTGTATGTACTGAGGGCAGTCAGAACCCTTATCCAAATCAAAAAATATTGCTGGATCCCTGCATGCTAATATCATCTCAGGAAATGATTATTTATTTATTACACATGTGAAGAAAAATGTATATCTAGAGGGCAGACACAATTAATGTGTTGGCTGAACAGAACCATTCTCAGAAGAATACTCCTTATATACAACAATTAATTAATCTGTGGAAATTTCTGCTGCCTAAAATGGTTGAGACAAGTCCAATCTGGTTGGCTTCAATGGGAGCATAGTTAGGTCAATACTAACTGCTTTTGAAAATGCCACCCTAAAATACCATGAGTGAAATTATGGTCCCACTAAAGTCAATGGCAAAACTCCCATTGACTTAAATAGACTAAGGATTTTTCCACTTACATTTGGCAACTCAGAAATTACTCTACAAATTATAATTTTTTCTTTCTGATAAAAAATTATAATATATAGTGTATATGTACCTTAATTCTGGATAGTTTTGGTTGTCTGATTCTAATTGTCTCTTTTCCTTGGACACATTTGCAGTAATTCAGTTTTCAGTAGAATAGACTGAATTTGTTACAGTCTTAGGACTTTGATCTCTGAAAACTTTTGTTCTCTCTCTCTCTCTCAGGATTTTTATAACACTGTGACTGGGGTCCCAGTGGGGGCCAGCTGTGGTCACTCAATTAGGGTGAACTGCAAAGAATGGGGCTGGCAGACAATCCCCAACAAGCTGGTGGATATCCCAATACTTAGATTTACCAAGCCAGCATAAAACAGCTTCTTTATTACCTTACTGGTTACTCAGAAGTCCAAACACAGTTCCCTTAAAGTGATCCAGCCTCAGGCCTGCATCCAAGTATCTACGTCAAATATGATGATTTCTGAAAATCTTAGTTTATCATATAAAAGAAAAGGTTCTACCAATTCCAAAGGATCAGACACATTACCTCCCAGGTTATTGAATATTCCAGATATTACCCAAATACACACTGCAGCCAATTCTTATTAACTAAACTAAACTTTATTAAAAAACAAAAGAGAGAATATGGTTAAAAGATCAGTATACATACAGACATGAGTTCAGTTCTTAAGATTCAAATTCATAGCAGAGATGGTCAGCTTTGTAGATGCAAAGAGTTCCTTCAGAAATAGTCCATAGGTTATAGTCCAATGTTTATATTTCAGGGCGATCCAGTTAGAACTGGGATCTCAGTCCTTGTAGCTTAGGCTTTGCCTGCATGAAGCCTTAAGCAGGTCTGAGATGACAGAATTAGGACCCAAGGATCTTTTATACAATTTCATGTCCTCTTTGACAGTTGGAGTTCCTTGGGGAACAAAAGGTGTAATTAGGACGACTTTGAAGGAGGTCCATCACTGGTACTTAGCTATAAAATTAACATAAGGTAATTGGCTTGTTCCTTCACCATTCACAGATGATCTGTTATACATTTCAAAGAGAGATGAATACAGAGATATTCTGTGTTTACTATTCATTTAAATGCTAGGGTGTTCTTTTTAATCTCTGAATTAACAGAATACAACATAGACAGGGACTGTTAATTACATTGTTGACCTTACTCATATATATGTAAATACACAAAAACACAAACATCATCTCCCCAGGTCTTTTGAGGGTTATTTATTTTTCACAAGATGTTTAACCCTTTCTGACCATGCATCACAAACACCCATCACCATAGTAGAAGTCAGCGGTGTCCAATACCTTACACATGTGGCTAATAGGATATAGAATTGTGGCTTTTTTATAATCTGGCTTTTTTATAATGTGGCTAATAAGAAAAATTCAAAACCACAAGTGTGGCTAGCAGTGCGGCTAGCATCGAATTTCTATTGGACATCGCTGGTATAAGTGAAAAATTGGAAAAGTTGTTTGATTTCTCTGCACCTTAAAAATCCATCCAGGGAAGACTCAAAATAGCACGAGATGTGTTTTCAAATGTATTTATGAAGAGGAGTTCATTCTAGGTAATTCCGTTGGGCTTACTTGTAGTAACACAACATGTTGAAAAGAAGTACTTTGACCTTACATTTGTCATGAAATGAGTTGATGAGGTGTTTCGAATAACAAAAGAGTTTATCTATTCATTTCTGTTTCAGAGGATCAATGTTTTGCTTTTAATGCCTCTAAGTTAATTTGGCTGGAAGCACTTTTTTAAAACTTCTATAGAAATGATTAGCTATTTGACAGGACTTCTAAGAGTAGACATTTCCTATCTGTGTTGGTGTGAGGGGTGGTGTTTTTGTTTGTTTTGTAATAAGAAACTGCTGATTTTACCCACATAAAAAGTCATTAGTTGCTCAGAATCCGGACCCCTTGTAACGATGCTGGTTCTGGCAGGACCCAACTGAGAGTGTCAGTTCAGGACAAATTGCTTCAAGCAGGGCAATTACAGCCCAAGGCTGGGGTTTTTCCACCTCTAAGGCAAACCAAACCAGCCAGACACAGGAGACTTTGGTTTTACCCCACTGGCTAACCACAAGTCATCCCAAGCAATCCCCTAAAACACTCCAGTTTCCCAGTTTCACCACCAGTGCCATGCGTTATGGGGACAAATGGTCATGAAAACCAATGCCCCAGTAAAAGAAAAAGGTCCTCCCAATCCCAATGGACCAAGCCCCCAGATCCAGGTCAATATGCAAATCAGATCTTACCCACAAATCACGCTGTTGCCAATCTTTTAGAATCTAAAATCTAAAGGTTTATTCATAAAAGGAAAAAGGTATAGATGAGAGCTAGAATTAGTTAAAAGGAATCAATTACATACAGTAATGGCAAAGTTCATGGTTCAGGCTTGCAGCAGATGGAATAAGCTGCAGGTTCAGATCAAGTCTCTGGAATACATCCACAGCTGGGATGGGTCATTCAGTCCTTTGTTAAGAGCTTCCATTTGTAGAAAGGTTCCTCCAGAGGTAAGAAGCAGGAATGAAGAACAAAATGGAGATGAGGCAGTTGCTTTTTATAGTTTATTCCAGGTGTAAAGACACCTCTTTGTCCTTACTGTGGAAAATCACAGCAAAATGGAGTCTGGAGTCACATGGGCAAGTCCCTGCATACCTTCCTGAATCATAAGGTGTGTCTGCCTCCTCTCAATGGGCCAATTGTATAGTCGATGGTCCTTAATGGGCCATCAAGCAGGCCTGGCAGAGCTGGTAGCTTGTCTGGGGTCCCAGAAGCACAGTTGTATTTCAAACAACTGTATATCAGTTGAAATACAAACAGTATAAAGCCAATATTCATAACTTCAACTACAAAACTGATACATACATGTAAATGGCATAATCATAACCAGCCACGCATAACCCGGTCTTAGACACCTCATTTGACCCCCTTTATATAAGATTTGGTGCCACTACAGGACCTTTGTTGCAACAATGATCTATACGGTCCCAGTTATTGTCAATAACGTCACACCCCTCTCTGAACTTTCCCAAAGCTTAGGGTGCTCTGAATTATTGTTTGGATCAAAATTGAACCAGGATCCATGGTTTTATTTAGGACCTAATAACTATAACAAAGTCAGTCACTCCTAAAAATATTATTGGCAAAAATGCCTTCTTAATATTTAATGTAATATTAAATTTCTACTTATTTGTGTAATCAAAATGATGCTAACCTATAGTGTATTTTTGTGTAGTATTTAAAATATATTGTGGTGGCCACATTTGTTTCCAGTTTTCCAATAACCTTGTTATGATAGAGCCACCATGGTATTGATAGCTGAGACAGAATCTGTTCATTTTCATTTCTGTTAATGACAGTTGCATCTGATCTTTACAGAACTGCATGGAGTGAAAAGAACTCTCTTATCAGTCTCTCAGTTTTCTGAGACTTCTTATAGCTAAATGAGTCTTTTGAAGTTATGAAATGGTGCATCTGGCCCTTTTATGATAAGACTTCTCTGTCTGGCATTTAGTGGAATTAAATTCTTTCTCTTTCCATCAAGCAAAAGTTAGATTGAGAGTATTCATTCTCTCATATTTCCACTGGGTGTAGTGCTATTTTAGAATGAGCTACAATTATGTCCCTGATGTTCTGTTTAAACAGTTGCAAATCTTTGCCATGTCCTACTAATAATTCCTTTAATTCTTTTTCTATCCCAGAGCTGTTCTGTAACTTAGAACTCTTAGTAAAGTGAAGATGAACACAGCATTGAAATGTCCTGCATACTTGGGAAAATGGTGCTAACCTTGGCCACGCTGTGAGGTTCAGCAAGCACAGAGAGGAGGTCAATGTTATCATTCAGATGTAATGCACTACAACAGGCAATCAGTGCCCTTAATATTAATTCCCATATCCTGTGTTTACATCTCTATATTAGAATAACATTGATTTTTATATTACAGCAACATTCCACATCTAAAAAGCCCTGATAAGACAGCAATCAGCTTAAATTCTGCAAAAATTTACTCATGTCAGTTATTCCATTGGTTTCAATGGAATTATTCACACACCTAGAGATTATTCCCATGAGTAAGAGTTAAGAGGATAAGGCCATGATTTTGGGGAGCATTTATTAATGATTAATAATATTTTTTAAAAAACAAGATATCTCAGTGGATATTACAGAGATGTAATGGTGAGCTTCCTTTAATGTATTTCTCTTCTAATTGTAGAATACACGGAAGGATTATCAAAAATATGCTGTGATGTTGGTAATATAAGAATTGCCATACTGGGTCAGACCAATGGTCAGTCTAGCCAGTATCCTGTCTTCCGACAGACAGTGGGCGGTGCCAGATGATTCAGAAGGAATTAATAGAATAGGACAATTACTGAGTGAGCCATCCCCTGTCATCCAGTCCTAGCTTCTGGCAGTCAGAGGTTTTGGGACACTCCAGAGCATGGAGTTGTGTCCCTGACAATAGCCATCGATGAACCTATCCTCCATGAACTTCTTATTATTTTTTTAACTCAGTTATACTCTTGGCCTTCACAACATCCCCTGGCAACGAGTTCCACAGGTTGACTCTGCAATGTGAGAGGAAATACTTCCTTATGTTTATTTTAAACATGCTGCCTATTAATTTCATTGGGTGAGCCCTGTTTCTTGTATTATGTGAAGGGGTAAATAGTGTTAATGTACTTCATTGCAAATAGGAGTCTGAAAATTACTTGTTGTTTTCATTGGGTACCTATGACAACATCCAGTTTAACCTTTTCAATGTCTGTATAGTTAGCAAGATCTAAACTAATGAACATTTCCTTCCTCTGAGATGGTAGTTTTGGTTTCTGGGTCATGTACAACGTTGTAGGATTTATAGAATTGGTGGAACTCTCAGACTGTTGAAGAAACTGTCCAGGTCTTGATACAAGTTAATCAAGACCACCAAAATCTGTTCTATTACATCAATATATGAGAGCAAAATTTGACCCAGTAAGCCTGCCCTTCTTGAAAATTAATAACAATTGATTGTCTAAAATTTATGAATGAACCTCAGTGACACAGCTGGACTCTTCAGATTGTATTGTATCTTCTAGTCACTGCTCTGCACTGTGGGTGGAGGAGTATGGAAAGCCAGAGACTCCCCGGGGAAGCATGGCTGCTGTGTTAGCCTTTCCCGTGGTGAGATGTGCTCTGCTCCACAGCTGCCAATGACCAGTGACGTAGCCAGGTCCAGAGTACAGGGGGAGCGGAGCTAAAAAAAGGCGCCTCCCCTTGTACTCACCCAGCGGCGCTCTGGCGACGGTCCAGCTGTTCGGCGTGGCACTTCAGCGGCGGATCCTGTCTCTTCACTCGGTGGTACCCGCCGCCAAAGTGCCGCTGAAGACCCGGAGCGAGTGAAGGACCCGCCGCTGAAGTGCCACCGAACAGCTGGAGCACCGCCGGGTGAGTGCAAGAAGCGGCACCTTTTTTTAGCTCTGCTCCCTCTTAAAAAAAGGCGCCATTTCTTTTTAAGGCACCACTTCTGCTCAGAGGGGGAGCGGCTGCTACCTCCGCTCCCCCCCCGGCTACGCTACTACCAATGACCTCTCTTCCTCCCCTCTCCTTTGGGGACGCTATCCACAACCTGTCCTTGTGCTCAGGTGAGTGAAAAAACTGATTGTGCGCTCTCCCTGCACATGGAGCCCAAGAGTGGGGCTTCTTGCGCTCTCCCAGCTTGCTGATCTGTGCAGAGGCAGAACCTAGTGTGACTCAAAACTTCCTGAAAAGCTATTTTAGCTTACTATGCATGTTCTCTATTATTTTAGTTGCCCACCCTTTCTAGTGATCTGTTCTAGTCTCACTCCCACGCATCCACCTTGACTTCAGTAGGTTTGCACAGAGTGTAACTGAAAACAGCTTTTAGCATACACTTTGTTCATGTTTTCAAACTTTTCTCAGCAACTACAAGGGCTAGAAACTTACTTTTTAAAGGAAACCTGAGGTTTTCATGTGATCATGGGGTTTAAGAGAACACCAAATATCACAAGATTGACAATAAAATCATGAGAATTGGCCACATTACTTAGGGCAGTTGTGAATTTTCCATCTCTTAGTGTCTTCAGATGAAGCCTGGATACTTTTCTGGAGGATATGCTTCAGTCAAAGACAAGTTACTGGGCTCAATGCAGGGGCAACTGGGTGAAACTGAATAGCCTGTGTTATCCAGGAGGTCAGCCTAGACCATCTAATGGTCTCTTCAAGCCTTTAAAATATATTGAAATTAAGGTTTCCATCTTGGTGTCCAAGATTTTTTTATTTATGATTTCACCTGACTCTAATAATTTGTTCATTGCTCCATCTCTGACCTGCGTGGTTATACATCTACCTTCTTGTCTTCTAAACAAAATTTCATTTTCAGCAAAAATAACTCTAATAACTCTAATCAATTAATTTTAGTTCTATAGACTTGGGCTCTCTACTGAGAACATCCTGCTGCTCATCCTAGTAAAGTCCATTCAAGGAACTGTCAGCAAGCAAGATTATACACTCCATGATAAAACATGGAAGATGTGACTCTTCAGATAACTGTACCAAAGACTATTTAGAGCTTTAAAGAACATCACCAACATCTTGAATAGCCTCCAGAATCAAACAGGCAGCCAGTGTAAAAGACCTGATAACACTGGTGAGAGATGCTCAGAGCATCCCATCAAGAAGTGAACTACTGAATTCTGAACAAGGTGTAGTTTCTGGGAGCACTTCAAGGGTAGTCCAAATAGTGTATTGTGCAGTGTTCTTTGCCTAGAGAACACAACACATAGGCCACTGTGATGAGCTCCACATAATATGGGAGTGTTTGTAGTCTCCAGACCAGCCTTTGTAGACTCATAGATTTTAAGGCCATCATAGACTATTATGATCATTTAATCTGTCCTGTTGCATAATGACACAGGCCATAGACTTTCACCCACTGATTACTGCATCAAGTCCAATCATTTGTGGTGGAACTAGATCCTTAAATAGTAAAACTTGTTAGGTGCTTCTGCTGCAACCTAGAAATGAAAGAGTAGCAGTGAATCCACTATGGCCGCAAGAATGTGATTTCCTCTGCAGCAAAAGCTAGGCATACTCCTCCATAGAAGTTGCAGTCACATCCCTGCGGAGGCTTCCAAATTCCCCCCTGCTGTTCAGCATTATTTCCATTTTATCTAGATTGATTTTAAGCCAGGTTAACTATCCCAATCTTTACTTCTGCTGGATGTTGGGTAAATGTCTGGACTTAAAAGGAAAAAGAAGAAATATATCATCTGCATCTGAAGAAGTAGGTTTTTTACCCACAAAAGCTTATGCCCAAATAAATCTGTTAGTCTTTAAGGTGCCAGTAGACTCCTCGTTGTTTTTGTGGATACAGACTAACACGACTACCCCTCTGATACTTGATCATCTGCATATTGTAGACCAAAATGTCTCACTGTCTCCTAACAGCGCTACACTGAACAGGAGGAGGAGTGACTGAATGAAGCCATACAGGATCCTACATAGGTCTAGGAACAGCCAAGAGGAGGAAGATTAAATACTTATTACTCTCCACTGGGGACTCTGAGAAAAAGCAAATCCACTGTAGGCCATCCTGTCCTCTCCTGCAAGATCTTTCTATTAGCTCACCAGTTTTTCTTGGTCAAAGGTATCAAAGGATGGATGGGGGTCAGATTCATCTCATAGGGACATAGGTATCACTATAGTACATCAGACCAGTGATGTATGTTTAGACAGTTAAAATAATGGAATTACATAGTAAAAGTGTATCCTGAGTCTCTGTTAGTGATTATCCCCCAAACTAGACTCTGCACAGATGACAGCACCCATTAGAAAAGACCTTAATCAAAATTACCTCAGCTCCAGTTGAGTTTCCCAGTGCAACAGCCCAATAGCCTTCCATACTAACACAGAGAAAACAGAATGTTGCGTTGTCTTGTAAGAAGAAACATATGGTAAATCATACTCAAGTGCAAAGCAGTAGATCTCCATCAGTCACTCTAAGAAAAAAATGAGGCCAGAGATCAGTATAATATCTCATCTTTCTATATACATAAATCACCAAGCTGAACAAACATAGAGTGACAAAATGTTCCCTCCATCTCAATGTGCAGAACTCATGACACCTCCATCCATTTCCAAATTTCAACTCTCTATTAATAAACTTAAGAGGATCCTTTCGAGAGTCATTGCCACCTGTCTTTACTCTGCTGAGCAGACTACTGCCACCAAAATCTCAAAATCTCCAAGCTGCATCTCTGGGCTAGGTCTTCAAGTTATCACAGCTGAGTCATTTTGCCGAATGAATATGTATTAAGCAGGCAACTATGTGCAAATCAAAAATATGATCTTTATCTACAAATATGGAGTGAGATGTGGAAACTCCTGCCAGTCAGATTTTTGCAACAAGAAAATTAACTGGGCATTTCTTGCAAGTCTAATTTTATGATAGTCTTAAAACATTTTGGAACAAACATTTTTGTTTGCTTTTCCATGTAGTTCTGCTGCATATGTGGAGGCCATGAATATATATTAAATATATATATATATCCTATTGTATTTTATAGTGTCTGTTGTGACAAAGTTCCTCCTCTACCTTGGTGGATCCTGCGCTTATAGGCAGATTTTGCTTGCCTCAGAGATCTTTCCTTCTGGTAGAACCCACAGTCCAGGTCAACTCCTCCTGTGTCTGATCAGGAGTTGGGAGGTTTGGGGGGAACCCTCTACTCCTGGGTTCCAGCCCAGGGCCCTGTGGACTGCAGCTGTTTAGAGTGCCTTCAGGAACAACTGCACGACAGCTTCAACTCCCTGGGCTACTTCCCCATGGACTCCTCCCAACACCTTCTTTATCCTCACCACAGGATCTTCCAGCAGTACGCCCTCTCACTCTCAGCTCCTAGTGCCTCTTGCTCCCAGCTCCTCGCACGCACACCACAAACTGAAGTGAGCTCCTTTTTAAACCCAGGTGCCCTGATTAGCCTGCCTTAATTGATTCTAGCAGCTTCTTGATTGGCAGCAGGTGTTCTAATCAGCCTGTCTGCCTTAATTGTTTCCAGAAAGTTCCTGAGTGTTCTGGAACCTTCCCTGTTACCTTACCCAGGGAAAAGGGACCTACTTAACCTAGGGCTAATATATCTGACTTCAACCACTCTCTTGTAGCCATCTGGCCTGACCCTGTCACACTGTGTACTGAGGTAATTTAGTAAATCATCTTTTCAGCATTTCATCTTTGTCAATGGCATTTTACTGTCTGCAAGTCCTATATTGTAGTACAAGAAACGGAAGTCCAGTGGGAAATAAGATTTATCCTCTGTTTTTAAGATTTGGAGTAAACCTCTTAATGCTAAACTGGATTAAAACATTCCCAAGAATCTTTAAATTACATATTTTCTTGTCTTCCCTTCCTTTCCTGTATGAAATTGAGATTTTGATCATCCAGTATTATTCTTGGAGCTGGTAGCACCATCTATACTTAAGGTTGCCTGCCAGTTCTCGTGATAAAACCTGGTTTTCATTTGTCTATAAGTTTGCCAAACTTCAACCATTTGAGCAGACATTTTCCAACTGAAATTTTAGTTTTTCTGTGTACCTGTATTGATATTAAGGTAGGAGATATTATCCATTTTAGCCTATAGATATTTGAGATTTTAAAAAAGTTAAATTTGTTCCTTCCAATTGTTTTTGTTTAATGTTGAGTTTATCTAAAAGCTATGTATGTAGATGTTACAGCCACTGTTCATTAACTTTTTTAATCTCTGGCATCTTTAGCCGGCAATGCTTCCATTTTTTTGTCTATACAATTCTGTAAGTCAGCAAAACATCCTTTTATGTACATAAAAAAGAACATCGGTTCAGGAAAACTATAACAGTACCCAGCTAATGATAGTATAGAAGAAAATGTAGCCATTTTCCTATTTTCTGTGATTCAGCAACCTTAGGGAATCACCACTTGGCCATTAATCCATTATCTATTATGTAAAAGGAAATGCCACCATGCTGTGTGGCAGTAGTGTTATCAATAATGCATCTTACTAGCCAATCACATGCTGTCACATCTCCATTCAGTCTATAAGTATAAAAAAAAACACTCCAGCATTTGCACTTTGGCAATGGGTTGGTACATAAATATTTTCTTTATTCTGAAGTGTTCTGAAGGAAAGTCCTCTCACATTCTTCTTCTTTTATGTTGTACAGCAGGGAAAGAATGGACTGCTGGCCCTTCTGGCATTATTTATGGCAAGGGAAAAAACTCAAACATTGAAGTGCTCATGCTGTGAGTTCCAACTGAGAGAGGAAGATGTGAGATGTTCTGACAGGCCAGTGTAATAGAATTCCACTATGGAGAGCTAAACAGAGGAAGGAATCATGCATGTGGGTGAGATGGAGGGGGAGGAATGCGAGATTCTAGGTGTTTACAGAAGCAAGTAGAATTTTCAAGCTACTTTTATTCTTCTAGTACTCTACTGATGTAGCAAACTGTTTAATGTCCTGTAAGTGACAATGAAATTTGAAATATGATGATGCTCACTAGCAATGAAACGGAGGCCAGAACATTGTGTTCCCTTGTCTGACTCTTCAGGACAAGCTCTTTTCTTTGACATATGTAAAAAAAGCCAAATCTGAAAAGGAGAAACAAAATCAAATTAGAGTTCACAGTAATCTGATTTCCTGCGGTAAAACTAAAACTAGATCGAACACCATTTTGGGAGATTTTCTTACAGGTGCAAGTATTTTTTTTCCCTAGGAGAGAAAATTGAAGTAACACTTGTTTCCACTTTTAGGGAGTAGTGAAAATGTAAACTGAAGACTCATTTATAAATGATAAATTGAGCTGTGGTTATGTTAAGTGGTATTAATTATGGTGTATAGCAGTGAATATAGCTGATCAATTCTGCCCTCAGCATCACACTTCTGTTCATTATTCTGCACCATCAACAGCAGCAACTGAACTCAGGTTTATTTCTTTATTGCACGGGAATGTGCATGAATATCGATGGTGTGGCTTTCCTATGTCTGTGATTTAAGATGTTTGTATTGATGTATCTTGTTTACACTGAGCATTTTTCATATTACTTGGGCAGGTTACTGAAGAAATAATGTATAGTTTGGGGGAGAAGCAGGGACAGACATCCCCTAATGTATTAAGCACTTAAAGGATTTCTTCTATATCAAGGATGCATGATTACTCCATTCCTCTCAAATACTCCTCCTCCTCCTCCTAATTTTTGTTCATTATTATTTTATGGCCTTTTAAAGCAAAACTTCCCTCTTTACTTGTGTTTGACTTCTGTTCTGTCTGCGTTGTGGTATTCTTGGGTACAGATGAAGTGCAGAATCATGTTCTTGTTCAGTGTACTTTCTTTTAGTAAATTCCCATGTAAGATTACAGCAGCTGTGCAAAATATGGTGGCTTGTAATAACCATCTGATCTTTCATTGTTTGAAGATATACTGTGAATTGGAAATAATAGCACATCACTCTTCAGTTTGTTACCCTTGCCCCATAGCACCACCAGGAAAGGAAATGTAGACAGTAGCTTTCAGGGTATAATGAATTGTCAGCATCCTAGAGCATCCACCTTACCATATTGTGTTGAGGCAGCTCTTCTACAGTAAGCAGTGGAAATGAAAGTACTAAGTTGTGATTCTTGGGGGACTTTAACTGTGCAGGAATTACACATAATACAGCCTCTGTCTAACTACTTACAGAGGATGAGAACTTGAAAACACTGGGCTGACTGTGGTTGGCACTCCAAATGTAATGGACCAAATCTACAATGGCATCATTGGGCCATTCATATGTTCCCTTTATTCTCTGACTTTCACTCGCCATATGTCATGGTTTTATATTGAATATCCCTGTAATGTTAGGTCAAATTCAGTTTAAGTGTTATGTGTGAATTGAGTATGGAAAGCACTATCTCACTCTGGTCATGTGCTCCGGGTTTATTTTCAGCACACTGGCTTGAATGATAATCTTCAGAATTCAACACCACTGGGATCTGGTCCAAATCACAGATTCAGAATGCATTTTGATACCAACCAAAACTGCAAAGGAATTGTTTTCCTGTTCTGGTCCAGCAGAAGCTAAATCTTGTCAGACAGTTGTTTTTACAGAACTTCCAACTTAAATGGTGAAAATCTAACAGGATCACAAGATCTTAAGATTGCAATTTATTAGGAGTGAAATGCTAGGAGAACGGCTTGCAAATGGTTATAACTATAAGGGACAGAGTATAATTACAGCTGCAACTAAACAACTAGCCAGCTAGGAATGTTCTTGAGCCCATCTCCATTCCCCACTTGTAAGTGCTGCAACTAGACTCTTGCCCTTTAATATACATGAGATCTCCACAGTAGAGGTTATTATAAGTGGGACTTGTAGCACTGCCTATTATTAAGGTTTCCATGCACTTCCCATTATCAGACCCTGATTTCAGTTGTTTATAACTTGCCAAACTTTAACTGTTCAGATTGGAATTTTTTGTGGTAGGTGTTTGCCTTAGACTGAACTTTACTGGAAAATTTCAGTCAAAAAGGATCTGCTATTTCTGAAAATGAGACTAGTGAAAAAATACATTGTTTTGCACAAGCTAAAAAATTTTTGTGACCTTTTCTTTGAATAGCCAGGACTTGCTGCACAAAGAGACTGGGACGAGGAGCTGGGGGTGGGGGAGAGGCACTGAGATTGGACAAATGGGAGCCAGTGGGGAAGGAAAATGTGTGTGTGTATGTCGGGGGAATGGGGAGGAGGGTGGAACTGGAAGCCTGGGTGGGAAGAAAGACTGATTGGGTGAGGAACCAGGAGGGGAGGAACTGGGAGTGGCTGGACAAGGAGACTGTGGACAAAGACCTAAAGGGTTGGGGCTGGGGGGAATGGATGTGGCTGGGCAAGGAGAGTGGGCATGTGAAGGGTATTGGGACTGGAATGGAGAGTTAAGAGGGGTGGGACTAGGATTTGGTGGGAAAGGAGTCTGGGCTAAGAAGCCTGTAGAGTGGAGATGGGACTCGTTAGGTGAGCAAAATGGGACTGGGATGAAAAGCCAGTGGAGGGGTGGGGGTGGGTGGGGGAGACAGGACTGAGATGGGGACAGGTTGAAGAGAAAGATGGGGTTCTGCTTAGGGCGAGAATAGGCAGAAGTGTCTGTGCCCTCTCCAGAGGCTGGAATGGAACTCACTATTCCTCTGATGTCAATGGGACAGGATCCCCAGGGTGCAACCTGGACTGGGGACTGCTGAGCCCTTCAAACCCACCAACCCAGGCTGCCTCTCATACTGTGATGCTGATGTCAAACAACAAACCTCTGATAGGCACTGCACTTACACAGACATCCACAGGCAGGGGGACGCCCAACTGTGTTACATGAATGATCTCCCAGCCACTCATGAATCATCAATAGAGAGGCTCCAGCCAATTCCCCCCAACTCCCCAGCCTTGCACCCCAGAACTGTACCATAAGCCTGGCCAGTGTAAGTTCATTAGGTAGTTAGCCACTCCCTCAATGTGGAATGGGCACACGCTAGTCTTTGTAAACTGAGCTGAGATTTACCAAGCACTTCAACCAAAACACACTGTTTTAGGTAAAATATAAAACAGGTGTATTAACTATAGAAAGATAGATTGTAAATGATTATAAGTAGCACGCATAGAGATCAGAGCTGGTTACTTAAAAATAAGTGAATTCACAGTCTAAGTTCTACAATCAGCAGGATTTGAATCAAGCAGTGTCTCACCCTGAGACATGATACAAGCATGTTACAGATCCTCAATAATGGACTCCATTTCCAGCCTGGGACCACCCTTCCATAGTTCAAAGTCTTTGACCTCCAGACGTTCCTCCAGGTGCTGAGTTATGGTGGGGAGAGAGACGAAGTGATGGTATCATTTCCCCTCTTTTAAATTCTTTTCCAGCTTTGCTGTGACTTGAAGATCAGGTGGTCCCCACTGGTCAAGCAGTCCCCATTGCATATGTGATCTCTCTGAGAAATCTCTTGGATGGCTGTTGGGAGAGTGGAGTTCCTTTAATGGGCCATCAGCACATCTGGCTGGTCCTTTGTTGCAACTGAAAGATTAACTGTGGGCATCAGTAACACATATAGCGAGGCTTCATAACTTTACATACAATGATAGCACATACAATCCAGTAGAATATTAATGTTCAATGGATTAACACTTTTAAAATGATACCTCACAAGGAATACTTTGTACAAAACATATCATAATCATGTGACAGTGGTGAATATAGGGGTGACAGTGATGAATATAGGGGTTCCAGAGTGCTGCTTTGAGGTACAGAGTGTCATAGTCAGTAAACATCTGCGAACTCCTTGTTCCACAGGACTCCTGACTCATTCAGTGTACACAATGTATCCACTGAGTCCTACGGGACTGAATCAGGGTTATGTGGTGAAGGAGAGTGTGGGATCCCTGCTTCATTTTTTTGCAGCATTTGGAAGGTGTGTAGTGAATGAGGCAACTGATTGCAGGAAGAGAAATGAAGGTGTCATGGTTAAGGCAGTTGAATGCTGCCCAGGAGAACTGGATTCTGTCTGTGCCTCTGCTGCAGATTTTCATTGTGATGCTGGACAAGTCACTTAAACCAAACTTTTCACAGGCGATCACTAATTCTATGTTCCTTATTTTTTGAGTGCCCAATTTGAGACTTATTTGCAGAAGTGCTAAGCATTCACAAGTGCAACTGAAGTTATTAGGAGAAGACTTTGAACATATAAAGTGCTATATAATTCTAAGTACTGTGAAAAATCAGGTCATAGGCATCTCAGATTGGGCACCCAAAACCAATTGATATTTTGACCTTAATTTTCTCTGTCTCAGCTCCCCATCTGTAAAGCTGGGATAATACCATCTGCTCATCTCACAAGGGTGTTGGTTACTTTTCCTATTGTTGCTTAGAGAGTACGAAGGCCATCTAACGTGTTATGCCTCTCCATGATGTTCTGTCCTGAGCCAAATCTGGTGCATTACAGGGTAGAATGCCTGTGAGGGACATGTTTCTGTTGGCGCTATCCAGCCATCATGTTTTAAGTCTTTGGGGGATCTTTTCCATTCTGCTTTCATTGAGTCAAAGTCGAAGATGATTCTTGCATGGAAGTTGGTAGGCATTCAGTGCAGATGCCACTGTAGAGAGCATTCGGTGATTGTTTAAGAGAGTGAGACCTGTTTAGTTAGAAAAAGGATTTCTTCGTTTTACTTGAATTCATACCATTTGATGTTTTTGGTAATTCAAAGATGCTTCATCTGAATGGTGTACAACTGATTTTCAATCTTGACAGTGAGAGGCCATGTTTCAGTCCCATAGGTCAGAACACCGACCACCAAACCATTATGTATCTTCAGCTTCATCTCTTTACTTATCAGGGCGTTTGGTTTGTGAAAGAGATTCTTGATGAGGCATCCCATTACTGATGACACTTTTGTAGTGCAGGTTTCAAGTTCTTTCTTGATGTCCCATGCTACTGATGACAGAGCGGAGATAGGTGAAATCACCAACAATCTCAGCTGAATGGTCTTCCACTAAGATGTTAGAGCCCCCAGCATGTTCAAAGCAGCCAACCAGAAGAATTTTTCCCCAATTAATTTTCAGATTGACTTTTGCCAGTGAACTTTCCAGGGCTTCAAGTGTCACAACTAGCTTGTCTATTGATTCAGCAACTAGTGCTATGTCATCAGTAAAATTGACATCAATTCAATGGGGAAGTTCTTATCATTAAGGTGTTATACCTAAAATGTATTTACTTAGTATCTGGTCAGGTTACATAGTCTGTGATGGTATTGACATGTTTTGGGGCGGCAATGCATCCTTGTTGAACACCTGACCTAATTCAGAAAAAAGCAATTTTTTCCCGTTTACAAGAATGCAGCTTAAGGAGTCATCTAATAGGAGATGGAACATTCTGTGGAGCTAGTGAGGAAGGCCTGCAAGTTTCAAGATCAGCCAAAGAGATTCCCTGTCAACAGAGTCAAATGCAGCTTTGATAGCCACAAATGAAATGTGAACAGGGCATTTGAATTCTTGTGCCTTCGCAATAAACTGACACCCTTTTATGAAGATTTGTTCCATTGCAGAATGGCTGGGATTGACGCCAGCTTGTTGTGGTCTTCTCTTGTTCCTTAGGATACCAGCTGGTTGGGCACCATGAAGTTAAATTTTATTAATATTTGTGAAACAGTGAGACACTGTAATGAAGACTGCAATTAAAAAATGCCACAAGGAAATTAATAATTCTGTCTTCAGAGCAGGGTTTGAATAGGGTTCAGTAAATAAGGCCTGGAGCCTGTGATACAGCAGGGACAGAGGGCAGCAGCAGAGTGATAGATGGGTGGTATTTAAGCCCCAGGATGATCAGGACTGAGGAGAGGTGGTATATAAGCCCCAGGATTCTCTGTGAACTGAGGAGAGGTTACTACAGGTTAATTAGAGCACCTGGAGCCAATTAAGGACCTGCCAGAGACCTAGTAAAAAAAAACCTGCTTCAGTCAGACAGGAGGAGGGAAGGAGAGCTGACTGTAGTTTGGAAGAGTGCTGTTTTGATCAGAGGATCAGAGTACATGGGGAATGGAAATCCTGCCCAGGAGGGAAGAGGGTAAGAAGTCTGAGAAGCTGAAGAGGCTGGGACCCGAAGAAGGGGGTAGACCTGGGTCTCTTCTCTCTCACATGAGGGCACTAGCAGAACCATTGACTCCCAAGAATAGGGGCACCCTGATCCATCACACCAAAGTAAATGTGGGACCCACCATAATAAATCAGCCATTTCCCACAAGCCACACATTGAAGAACGAGGAGAAAACAAAATATTGCATAGCTGCTCATTCAATGAGCACAGTCCATAATGTACACTGAAAAGGCCTGTGGAAAAAATAGTATGTGATCATGCAATTAAAGACACCATCATAAAGCATACACACAAGGGGGCCAAATTAAGGTTGCACAGGCAACCTGAATTCTGGCATTACCTGTCTTTTGAGTGCTTGACTTCGTAATCTTGATAATGCTCTTTTAACATATGTATATTTGGACAGTCTTTCTAAAGATATGGTACTGGTAAATACGTTCATTTGGATAAATGGAGGGATCTCAGTGCTTCGTAAAAGATTTAAAAAGTGTTCTTCAACAATTTTTTTCAAACTAGTCTAGGCTTCCGGGGAGGCAAGAATTTGTTCTTTTTGGTGGTGGTATTATGAATATCTGTAGTTTTGTTAATCTTTTTCTGACTAAAATTCACAACTTGAATGGTGCTGCAGCACTGGGCTCATTTATTCCTGAAATACTGCACGTGCTAAAAAATAGTATATATCTGGTATGGAAAAAATTCCCCGAGAAAAGCTAGCATAGCAACTTAATCTGAGCACTGGAAAATCCCAGAAAAGATCCGTGCAGCTTCTGAGAGCAGGGTAGAAGATGTTGCTATTTGTGTGTAGTTATCGTAAGATGGTTCAAAGTGGGGTATATACGATTATATTTTAGAAGAAAGCACTGAAACATTCACTTATTCCATAAAAAATATTTTTTGGAAATAGTTTGTTGTGCAGGAATATCAAAATGAAAGTAAACCATTTAATCATTAATATTATTAAAAATTAAGATATTTTTGCATTCCTTTATGCCACTTTTGTAGAAATGTTATCAGTTTCCAAAATAAAAAGACTCATGGGTTAAGCCTTATATTTTGTACTGCTCTTTTGGTGGGGGGGGGGGGGGGGGGAATACAAAATGAAATCTCCCATTTACTCAGTCCCAGATACTATGACCTAGTCACTTTCTCTTGTCTTTGTTTTACTCACTGACTGAGAGGATAGGCAGCCTCTATTGCTGTCTGTGATTTGTACTCATTTTTTCTAATCAGCATTTGCCAATAGTAGTAAAAGGGAAAAGTTATGAAAGAGAGGCAGCAAAGTGTTAGATATGTTTCCTTTTTGGCTTATTGCTTAGTTTTGTTTTTGTTTTTCTTAAATATAAAATGGTGAGGAACATCTGCACTGCACACACTATTGGTAAGCGAAGTGGACAGATATTGAGTATATGTTTGTTTGTTTTTACCTCAGGAAGCTCACAGAGATTTCAAATGCCAGCTAAGTGTTAGCTAAGATACTCTTTAATAGTTTACAGGAAACTAAAATCTGTAGACATTACCGGCGGTAAAACCTAAGAAAAGGTTATGCTGGAGCTCTCTTTGCCTCTTCACAGTCTTGACACCTTCTTGTATTTTACATCAACAAGATGGTTCTGTGAATAAGATATATTATACATGCTGGATTTGTGATGGGAACCACTCTCTTCTGTAATCCTGTTATAGCGGAGACTGCCACAGTAATCCAGTAATCTTATTAAGAAGAATATTTTACAAGGAAACAAATTTGGCTTTATGGAATCGATCCTCCTATCAATACGTTGGTGAGTGATGCAGGTTCTGTCATTCCTATTTATGCAAACTTCCCTCCCACATTATTATTTATTATTACTACAGGCCCCTATTAGCATGGTATCTGTGCCTACAATGAGACAGGAGCTTCCTATGTGTTCAGCAGGTTTTGTAATGAGTTGTTGTGTAGAAACCATTCTGTATAGCCCTAGGTAAAACTTCCTGGAAACATGGGGCTTTTCTATATGGGGCTTTAATCTGCAGCTTTTTGATCTGTGCCAGGTAACATGCAGTAAACAAACCACAGTAAAAGCATGCCCTATGTCGATGCACATTATTGCATACACACAGTAGTGGTTTGCTGTAAACTGAAGGCATAGCATTCTTGGAGGTTATTCTGTCCTGAGCAGTGTGCATTCTGGGATTTTTCTCACTATGCATTGTGGGATACATAGTGGAAGTGAGGATGGTTCAGATTTTTTAAAAATCCCATGATTCATCTCTCTCTGCCTATGCTTCCTTTCTGGGTAGGCTAACACCATTTTCTAATTGCTATTGGTCAGCATGCACCCAACAAAATCCATGTCACTATGCTGGCAATCTCAAATCCACAGAGGCTGCCTGGGCTGTATTTCAGCACGCAAAGAGGGATGAATTCAACTTGGGACTTTTTGCCTATCACACCTCTGGGCAGATGATGTGGCAGCAACAGCTCCTCCAGCAGCACCCTGGTCTTCAGCGGCAATGGAACCGGAACATGGACGAGAAAGAAGAGGAAGACACCAAGCATACTGACCGGCACTGTGGGCTAACTTCCTGGTTTAAATAGTTGTTGTGAACCAGTCAGGCTGCTGCAGGGTTTTGTCACTCTGACCTCTTTGGGCAGTCCTTCCTGTGGTATCTAACGCTCCAGGAATGGGTGGGTGGTGGTACTTCATCTGACTCAACATGGAGATGGTGGTTGCTCAGGACCCCCTCCCCCAACCCCAAGTTCTAGACCCGTGGATCCTTACACCAGTAAGCCGTACTGTCCAGGGGCTGCAGAACATGGCTGGGTGTTGGTTTACAGTACTGTATTGCCTGCTGTCCTAATAGTAATATGCACTGCAATAGGGCATTGTGGCTTTGTATGCCCTCCAGGAATTGCCTCTGTAACACATTGTCCTTGACCATGGCAACTGCCAGACTTTCCTTTGCCACTGCAACAATCTCCCTGGAAATCTCCTGATCAGGTTGTCCCTCCATCCCCAGATACTGCCTCCACCTCTCTGCATTTTTGGGGGTGTTTTGGGACTCTGTATTGATGTCTTCAATATTTCATCATGAGTTTTCCATTTTCTCCCTTTCATATTTGCCAGACTGTCCTTGAGGGTCTGGCCAATGCAAGTGCCATAGCGGTGGAAGTATTACAAATAAAAGATGATGCGCTTACTGTTCAAATTCTAGGGAGCCTGTGCTAGCACTTTTTTAATGCATGTCTAGCTTTACTTCCCCGAGATTCTTCCCGGTGTCAGGAGAACTTTGGAGATGGTAAGTGGTGTGTGAATGAGGAGGGCTGTATTAGAATTTCTGTCTGTGCAGTATATCCTGTTTGGCTTTACAGTTGTACATCGGGGGGGAGGGGAGGGAAGGGGCATTGGGAATTATGTTCCCTGTTTGGCTTTGCAAGCTTTTTTGTGCCTTGGAGGTGCTTATTCGGTGTCGGCAGGATTAGCAGGGTGAACCTGGGGATGAGCTGGTTAGGAATCCTTCCTACGTCCCCTTTAGGCTCTCCATGATGTTACACTGAGGCAGGGGATTAGGAGGCAGAGAATGGTTTTGTTCAAAAAGGCAAAGGACAGACTAGCAAGATACCTTGTGAAGTTATTCCCCAAGAATAACGTCTCCCCAGAAGTGTTCCAGGAGTGGAAGGGAGTCACAAGCTATACCCGGGAAGGGGGGTGGCTGTGCAGCTATTTCTCATAATCTCTTAATCAAAATTGAGCGGTTTCTCCGCCTCAGATTTTGCTTTATCTCCCCTGAAGACATGTTAAAAGTGCAGAAAAAATTAGATAGGAGTCTGTAATGATTACCTGAAGTACTTGCTGTTACCAGTCTAAAAAAGGGCATTTACAGGGGAGCTGTAATCTTTGTAGCTTTAAGAGCATGCATTGCTCATGCCTACCCAATGTAAAGTGAGAACATTGGGCAAACTTCTTTTCCTGTAGCAAGTGTCTCAATTTTCTTTTGAATTTTGCACAAAAGAATGTTTTCCTTATTTGAATCTGCCGTGGGAGTTGGTGGGAGAGAGAGTGCGGATGTACAGTGCAGCTGACAGCCATTTTGAGATGGCGAATGTGGCTTTTGTGGTGGGGAGGGAGGGGTGGCATTCTCCAGCAGGACTGCTGAAGGAAGGGAAAAGGAAAATAAATACATGGGCATGTTCCCTCCATTGTGTGGGCCTGAAAATAATTGGTAGTTGGGGCTTTAGCATGAGACAGAGCTGATTGCTTGGCCGAAGTAGCTGATTTTAGAAAGGTGTACGTTGGGAAGGTGAACAAATGGACAGTATGAGCCAATGAAGGGAGATGGGGACCTCAGACTCAGAAAAGTTTCTAGCTCACATCCACCTACAGTGGCTGCAGCTGAGCCATTGGGGCACTTGGAACAGAAGCTAGCATGGCAGTATAACATCGTCATAACACGTTGAAACATAATTATTACCAAAACTATATTAAAAGATTTGCATGCCGAGGTTCCCTCCATAGGATCAGTCTCCTTAGTCCCGGTCCCTGGCTGCTGCCTGGGAATCAGGCTCACCTTTCAGTTGGTCAGCATCAGTGCTCTAAACCCGAAAGAGATCCTGGCTTTCTGGGGAGCTCGCTTAACTTCCCTCTTGGTGCTCATCCTTGGGAGGGATGGGCAGAAAGCAGACACCAGGCTTCACAAGGTGCCTGAGTCGTGTGGTTCGGTAAAATCCTGTCGAGCTCCTCAGAAAATGAACAGGTTACATGTCCCCTGCTGGACTTTTTCCTGTTATCCCTCATTTTAATGTAGGTGCTTCTGAGCTGTTTGCTCTTTATCCAGCACTGTTGGGTATTCACCCACGAAAGCTTATGCTCCAATGTGTCTGTTAGTATATAAGGTGCCACAGGACTCTTTGTCGCTTCTACAGATCCAGACTGACATGGCTACCCCTCTGATACTTCATCCTGGTCGTGGCCTCTCGTGGACATCTGTCTATCAATGTTCACTCAAAGGTCTTTATTCCAGTGGCTGGCTGCAAGAGCTTCCTACACCGATGCTTCTCCCTAGATAGTGATGAGATCTCAGTGTGTCTCCAAGCAGCTGCTCGAGGCATGTTGTAGGGCTTCTGGAGTCTTATCGCAGCTATTGTGATAAACTGGAATCCAGGAGCAAATGGAGAAAATCTGGCTGAGAGGCAGTCTATAAACTGGGGAGGGGACATCAGGTCAATTTGACCCCAGAACAGGGGAGGGCACACAGGTAAACAGACATGTCAGTAATGGTCGCCCACAAAGCAGTATGGGGGTAGCAGTTGGAGGATTCCCAAAGTAGTTTGCAACAGCATTGTGTGCACACGAACAATAGCCTGGACTAACTCGCTTCACAGTAGAGTTATTTCAATTTGAAAGAAGACTTCAGAGTTTGCAATAAATATGGAGTCAGTGCACTACCATGAATTGTGTTGTCCAAATGCAAGTGTTTTCAAACTGGATTAATTCCATTTAATTCTAGAGTGGCATTTAAATATTTTTATTATTATACGATTTCTTATTTACAAGATGCCAAGGAGCTTAGGTCATTATAGACCTTAATAATTGATTTATCATGATCTAATGGCTTGTGTTACACTCTGTGTAGCATGCGTTTGGTTTTTGCATTAACTAGCTGTGTTGTTATTCTGCTTCTGCTTCGGTCATCCATTTGCAATGGGATCTAGTTTCAAACATAGTGGAAGTTATGCATAGCAATGTTGCTAAAAGGCCAGGGTCTAAAAGGTCATATGAATTTGCTAAAAGATTTTCTTCAGTGCAATAAATGAATGCTGTGGGTGTTATCCTGGAAGATGCCCAGTGTGTTCAGGACCCTGTACACTTAGAGCTAATGGTAATGAGCACCTTGCAAGATGTCCATTGCTTTCAGGATTGGGCCATTCATTTCTTTGAGCAAACAGGAGTTTAAACACTTTTTATTAAAATGATTACTCAAGGAGGATCCTAGAGATTCCTGCTACACTCACCACTGGTCATTCTTGTTTTCACTTCAGAACATTTACTTCCTGCAGTCTTTTTTCCCCCTCAGGCTGTGAGTTCTCTCTAGTCTGTTCTTTAGTGGGGTTTTCATTAGGATATAAGTCACTTCCAAAACTCTGGGTGAAGCAACACTGCTCACCCATCAGCTGTCACCCTGGAGGATTTTACTAGGGCAGTAGATCTCTAAGATGATGCTTGGCTGCATGTTCAAGTCAGAGCAAGTCACAGGGTAATCCTCAGATAGTTATTCTTTCAATATAAATACCTCTCTTTCTACTTCTCCTCTTAAACTATTTTTAAAAAGTCGTGTCTATAACAATAGCAGCCCTCACATTATATAACAAGGGAGTTTTTTCTCTTTAATTGTGCAACATACTCCTTTATGTAAAGTGTGTCATTGCCAGATATCCTCACTGCCCAGGCCCTGAAATGCCTGCAGGATCTGGGCTTTGTAATTAATTGGGAAAAGAGCAGCCTCTCCTCACCACAGAGTATCCTGCATATAGCTGTAAAAAATAGACTCAATGTAGAGGAAGCTGTTTCTGTCACAGAAAAGGATTCTTTGATTGCAGAATTGACTAAAGATGAAGAAAGGAGAAGGCTGACTGCTTCATTGCATACAAACAGGGATTGCTCATAATTGTCTTCTCATCAAGTCTTAAATAATGTTAAAAAAACAAACAATAAATGTAGGTGGTAAGCATGCACTTTTGAAATGGTTCAGCTCCGATCTGGAAATTGATTGGTTATCACTGGCATGATTGATGAGTTATTAGCTGATCACCTCTATCACAGAGCAGCTTTTCTCTTGTCACCAAGGGTGTGTCTACACTGCAGGTGAAGCTGTGATAGTAGTGCAGGTAGCCATATCCCTGCTAGCTTTAATCTAGCTAGCATAGGTAACAATAGCAGGATAGACATGGCAGCACGGGCTTCACCATGGGTTAGCAACCCTTCTGGGGTGCCTGCGAATGTGCTCTGGTTTCTAGCCCCTTCTGAGGCCCATGCTGCCACATCTACATTGCTATTGTTACCTGTGCTACCACTGCCACAGTCACACCTTTACTTGCAATGTAGACACACCCTCAGCGACTTGGATGGTTTCCTGTTTTTCCATCTTACAGAACATAAGGGGAGCTACAAAAACTATTTATAGAAAATTGGTCACTGTCACCCGGCATTATGTTCATTCTGTCGGACCACACAGTGGGGGTAGACCCTGAGCTGCTAGATGGAAAGGAACAGAACTTCTCTCTTCCATTTCCCTTCCAGAGACATCATTACAATGGCTGCAAGCCTGGCAAATCGAGGTGTACTCTTAGGACATAATTATGTCCTTGCCGTTAATGGGAAGAGGGTACAGAGTGGAATAATAAGAGAGTATTGGTAAAATAAAGGACAGAGAGAGCGAATACCATGAATACAGACAAAGGAAAATTGTAACCATATAACTGAGACAGAATCAAGAAATAGTCATGAAAAGCTGGTGAAGTCACACAGTTCTGATGTACAATATAACATACTGCAAGTGAGTCCATTGCAATGGAGATTTTTTAAAAAAGCAGCACAAAAGTGGGGTTAGAAAATAATTATGTACAGCTAATATAATTTCAGATTGTAAAAAAACATTGAGATAAAACAGAAGGCAGGAGAAATCTCAAACATACAGGCAAGTAGACACAGAGGATTTCTCAGGGTATAGTTATTAAGACAAAGATTATTTGCCTAGAATATGTGCAGCAATTTGGAATAATTTCTTTCTGCATACTGAGACGAAGTTGTTGTTTGTTGACCCACAAAATGAACTGTTATAGTACAGTCTACATTCTAAAATGCTAGTGCCATGTTTGTGCGTGTTCATAGAATTATGAAATTTTCCACTTCTTTCTGAATTAAGTTAAAGGCTGGCTGAGTCTTGTTGTTTATGCAGTTTGATTAAGTAATGTTCATATGTGATTTTTTCAGAATAGGGGGCTGGGAAATGTACATTTTCATTCACCAGGTTTCTTCTTGTAGTTTTCTATCAGGATATTAGGTTTTGTTGTTCCTCTCAGCCACCACAGAAATGGAAGAAATGTTCCTCTCAGCCACCTCCATTATCTTCCTTCCCCACTGAAAAATAAACAAATGCGTCCAATTCCCCAAGATCCCACCTGATGTTTGTGGGAGTCAGGAGAGGCAAGTGTCATCCATGAGCAGGCTCTGTTTCTTCTCATTTGCACTAGGCCCCATTGCTAAAAGTTTCTGTAAAGCTGCTTCCCACTGGCTTCTCCCCTCAGGGCTTTCACAGTCTGGAGGGGAGGCCCTTATTGACTCTGTCAGCATTAACTTAAACAGTTTGCTTTATGGTTTTGGAGAGGGACATAATACCTTAGGCCTTGATCCTGCACCTTGATTTCAGTGGCAGAGTTCTCAGTGGTGAAGGATCAGATCCTTAGGAAAGATGCTGTAACCAGGTCAATTCTTGTTAAAACTGCCTTGCTCCCAGGGACACCAGAGGGCAAAGGGGCTTCTCTGATGTCGGGAAAAAGTGGAGCATGGTGCAGAGTTGGCACTTGCCCCTTCCCCGCCACCCATCCTCTGGGTTATGTTGCCCCATATTTGTCAGAAGGCAGCGTGGACACTTTAAGTATTAATCTGGAATAAACAGATATTGTTTCCCAAGCCATAACTAGGAATGTGAATGGCATCTCTATTTTTGGAGCTGTTTAAATAGGTGTGCAATGCAGATATTGGGAGGTCGACAGTATCTGTGACCCACAGCAGTGAAAATCTTTCTTGAGCCTTTATGAAACAAAAGAGGGGAAAGAAACTTATGTATACTGACACAATGTGACTACAGAAGGAACATGATACACACATTTCTAGAAAAAAGAACAGGATTACTTGTGGCACTTTAGAGATTAACAAATTTATTTCAGCATAAACTTTCGTGGGCTACAACTCACTTCATCAGACGCAACGGAATGGAACGCACAGTCAGGGCCAGCTCCAGGCACCAGCTTTCCAAGCTGGTGCTTGGGGCAGCATCGAGACTGGGACGGCAGTCCGAGTCCCGCGGCGGCAATTCGGCGGCAGGTCCGCTCTTCCCGCCGCCGAATTGCTGCCGCAGGACTCGGACTGCCGCCCCATTCTCGCCTGCCGCGGCAGCAATTCATCGGCAGGTCCGCCGCTCTCCCCATGCCGCCGCAGACTGGGACTGCCTGCGTCGGGGCCCCGCTACATCTGTTCGCATCGGGGGTGGGGCCCCGCTACGTCTGCTTGCGTCGGGGGCGGGACCCAGCAATGTCTGTCTGTGTCGGGGGCGGGGTCACGGTGACTGCTTGGGGTGGCGAAATGGTTAGAGCCGCTCCTGCACACAGTAAGCAGATATTTATACATCCAGAGAAACATGAAAAGGTGGAAGTACCTATACCAACTTTAAGACGCTAATTAATTCATGTTTCTCTGAATGTATAAATATCTGCTTACTGTGTGTTCCAGTCCATGCGTCTGATGAAGTGAGCTGTAGCTCACGAAAGCTTATGCTGAAATAAATTTGTTAGTCTCTAAGGTGCCACAAGTAATCCTGTTCTTTTTGCTGACACAGACTAACACGGCTGCTACTCTGAAACCTGACATTTATAGAAGAAATTATATCAACATATTAAGTACTAGAGTGGTATATTTAGTGAAATCTAAGCCAAACCAATAGATAGCCAGGAGAGTTACCTTCAGTTAAATGCAGTGGCTAGTCTGGTACTAATGCTAATAAAAGAAAAAGACATTTACTGCACTGTAGTATTTATCTTTACCATGGTATTTTTGTTTTTTTTCTAATTTAGAATTGGAAATAACAACAATACTTCACCTTATATAGCTCTTTTTAGGCATATATTTCAAAGTGCTTTTTAAGGGAAGAGAAAGTATCATCCTCATTTCTCAGATGGAGAAACTAAGGCATTAGGAGATGAAGTGACTTAGTTAATGTCACACACCATGTTAGTGGCAGAATCAGGCCTAGAATCCAGTTTTTCTGCCTCCAGCTACAGTGTCCTATTCACTGGACTGTGCTGTCACCCTGAGCCACAGTCAATTTAACTACTGCTAGAGACAAAAGTTCAGTTTTTCATCAGGCCTGCCATGTATAAAGCTTGAACATCATATCCTTTCTGCCTTGGCAAATTAACTCACTTGAATGAGATTTCTACTCTTTCAGCCTTCCCAGTGGCTACAAAACCAAAACTGCTCCTGGAGTTGGATGTTGATTATAGTGCCACAACCTACTATCATGCCACCCCGCAGAAAGTGAATACTGTTATTGTAAACAAGCAAAAAAAAACCAAACAAACAAAAACTGTAAGAGGAACAGATCTAAAGCAACACCTAAAGAAGAAATAGCCTTGATAAATAATTTCAGAGTGGAGGGAATTGATGTCATTCATCAGAAGTTTCTTTGGTGGTGCTTTATATTTTATTATGGTGCACAATTCAGAAAAAAATACATTGAACATTTGTACACTGTCATATTTTTGCTGAAACAAGACTTTAGTATTAGCCACGTAGCCTATGTATTAGCCTTTAACATACCATTGTTGGTAATGTTCTCCACTGTTCTTGTCTGGTGTACATTTCTTTACAGATACAAGATATACTTATGAAAAATGTATTTTATGTGCATACTGTATATTTCTAAAGATACATGTGCCAGCCAATACTCTATTAATGGTATGAACTTTAATTTCACAGATGAAAGAACTTGGTGTCATTGTGTACAACTGCAGCTGCCTCGTCCTAGATTTACAAAGGATATTTGCCTTGTATAGCTCATTAAAATACAAGAATAAAGTGCCTCCGAGTTGGTCTAAGAGATTGTACGGGGTATATGATACTCAAAATAAACTGATGCTGCAGCTGAATGAGACAAAATCAGAAGTCTTTGTGTCGGTGAGTTCTTAAGAGAATGTCTGTTCTTTGCCTGTTTACGTGGGGTGGAGCGTGAGGGATATTATTTAACACTCGAGTTTTATTGGAACCCAGAAATTTGGCTTCAGTTGAACCTCCTATTACAACATTGTCTTTACTGCATAACTGAATAGAGACATTGGTTTGTCTGGTGCTTAATACCATACATGTAAAATATCACATGTCTCTTCACACTACTGTGATGCTGCTTACTCCCTGACAGCAGCTCACTGCTGAAAGAGTCATCGCTACGCGTGCTTCAGCACTCTTGTGTACCCAATGTTCTCTACGTATAACCTTTCCACTTTTAGGTGTTTAACACTCTGAAAGCATTTCTATTCAGGAAAGCACTTAAGTCCTTAAGAAATAATGGAACTTAAGCACATGCTCAAGTGCTTCTCTGAAATGTGGCCTAACTTATGAATATACGCACCAGTACTTTTCATTAACCAAGAGAAGCTGTTAAAATTGAGAGTCATGGCAGTGACTGAAACTGAGCTACAGAGAAAATACCATAAGTTAACCTAAGTTACCGACTATGCAAGGGAAATCTATGGTTGCTGACAGACTGGATAACCATTTCAATAGGTATATTGTTTGTGGGGGAAATCTGTAACCAAATGTGGAGAAATTCATAGTTTTTTCCCCACTTTTCACATTACACTGTTGCAAAGAACAGTAAATTCACTCTGATTTTCATGACATTTTAACTATATGTAGAGCACTGTCATGAATGTAGAGCTTTGGAAATTAATGTTTGTATTTTTACTCTTTCCTTGTACTGTAATTCTCAATATTTTTTCTTAAAGTCAAGGAACAACAGGAGAGCCCTCATGTGGCTAACTTATTACCTGTACGTTTCGGCTGAGCAAAGAATTTGTAGCTAAATGGATTAATTTTGTATCTAATATTTTAATTATGGCTAGTCCAAATCCTGTTACATTTTTACTAAAATTAGAGCCCAGTATCTGTTTTTTGCTATGTGACTTTTGGTTGATTAATTATCATAATCATCTTATTAACATAACACTTCCTCCCCATCCCCATGAGTGCATTCAGAGTGCTATATAACAACAGAAACTTTTATTTATAGATCATTTAAACATCTCCAACAATGAAACAACTAAAACTGGTTGAGAATGTCCAGTACCGGTAGGAGAAAGTAAAAAGGCCCAGCATACTAAAAAGCTGTTTTTTAATGGGGAGAAATGGACTAAGACGGAAGAATAGAATGCGCTTTTGGACTCCCCACAGCAAAGGCATGATTCCCTGTCCACCTAATGTGCAATGGTTGAATCCCTGAAAGTTAGCTGGTATGTGAGCTCATATACCTATTGAGAAGATGCTCAAGGAAGATGCTCAAACAGAGCCAGGGCCTACCCCATTAAGGACTTTAAAAAACCACTACCACCAAGCTAGTCTGTCTGAGACTTTATAAGCAGACAGCAGAGTGGGTGTAATACAATTTTAGTTGTTCAAATCAATTTGCAAACCTGCTGCCCCATTCTGGACAAATGGTGAGTCCTGGTGAAATCCTTTCTTGGAGGAGAATACAGTAATGAGCCTGTAGTCACAGAAGAATGTGTTGCTATTACGAGGTTATCATAGGGTGAAGAATGACACAGTCTGAGCAAATGGAGTGTGTGAGGAAAGATACCTTTCATACCACATTTAGCATGGTCGTGAGTGCAAGTGACACCAACCATTTCCGAACAAGTCCTTTTGATAAATGCATGCTTGAAAGAAGAGAGCACATCCTCATGCTGCAATCCTTAACCCACCAGTGACTCTCCCCTCTCCCAGGAGCGAATCCGCTCCAACGCGCCCAGCTGCTGTATCATACCAGCATTCCTCCTGGGTGGAGACTGAATGTGTAGGGCCTACGGGGCAATTATATATCACCAGCTAACTGTCCTCAGTTTTTAAATGACCTCTGCAAGAGCCTCATATACACTGACAAAAATGGGAGCTAGGGTAGACCTACAATGGATATTGCGCTTCAGTTTACTCAGTGAGGCCCCATAATTGATGCTTTTTGATACTTACCATCTAGTTCTGACTTGAACCATGGAAGGGTAGTTCTACACCCACCTCACCTTCCTTTGCTCCCCCATCCACTGTGCTGCAGTTTCTCCTGATAAACCTTCTTTTCCCTCATGTTTGCTTTTTTTTCCGTATACCACAAGGTTGTCCAGGAAGTGGGAATGAGAAGGAAAGAAAGATGCAGTTTCCAAAACCACATTCTTCCCTTCTTGAAAACAGGATTTTCAATATATCATTTCTCACACCGGGCAGCATTGCTCAAGTGTCTAAGAAAGGAACTGCAGAAGTATTCTATAGCCAGTTGAAAGAGCAGTTATGCTATTAGTTATGCTATTAGTATCTAGTTATTCAAGCTGGAATTTGGCCAGAGCAGCAATACTAATCCTGAAAAAAAAATGCTCTGGGATCGTTAATGACCACAGTTTGTCAGAAATGTATTTGTATGTCTCTCCGGTAATCATGTTAACAATGTCATAACGGACAATTTGCATTTCATATCTGTGCACAGACATGAATGTTAGTGATAGTTTTACAATGTTTTTTCTGCAACTGTGCCAATGATGGGAATATAGGAAGGGTAACAAGTCCCTTACCCTTCTATACCCTCTCCTGTGGAAAATAAACATGGTAGACAAGTCGATTAACTTTACTCTGCCAATTTACCCTGTACTCAAAATGCCTCTGGATCAACAATAGTTATTAAACTGCTTCCAAGAGAGACTGCAGCAGCTCTGGATTCTGTAGCTAGTTTGTCTTTTTGCTGTTAACTTGTACCCCTGAGCATTTCTAGAGAGAAAACAGTCCGTTATCTTTGGAGTAAATCAAATTGTGTATACAATATCCTGAGAAAACAGATTCAGATAATAGAAATAAATCACCTACGTTATATTTTTTATTTTTTGCCTTGCTTCCTGAATCTAAATTCATTGTCTTAAAAATTCTTTTCTTCCAGTCTTTCTTGCTGTGTAAGATCTGAACATCACAGTAAATCAATGATTCTCCATTCAGGAATCCTCATGGCACAGTTGCTTAGCAACAGTACGTCTTCTTGAGTGGTTGAGAGAGACAAAAGAAAATGCAGTTGCTTTTTTTGAGAATTCAGGGCTCAATCCGGGAGAGCATGGATTCTCTGAACTGCCAATGATTTTAATTACTCTCATGTATTTTTCTACTATTAAAATAACACTTAGGAACACCAGTCAAGGATCAGGGCCCCATTGTGCTTATTACTGTACTGACAAATAAAGAAGAAAGCCTCTGTACCAGAGAGACCACAGTAGATTAGTTGTCAGGATGCAACATGTGGACAAAGCAGACAAACAGAGTGGGGGAAGGTAGGAAGATGAGGTAACAAAATAAAGAGTTTAGCATGTTCACCACTTGTCTAACCAAGCCTGATAAGAGTGATTTGTAGACAACATGAACGAGGGAGGTTTTAAAGATCAGACCTTGTATAGAACCAGTACCTTTCACCAGCTGTGATTTTCTTAGTAATGTGTTACCTTGCATGAAACAGTAACTAAGTTAAGATCATAAACACTAATTCATAATATTTATGAATGATGTGCCCTGTTAGTGTTGTGGCCAGAATACATCTACTACTTTGTAATGTAACCAGTACTGTGAATCTTTAAAGTAAAATCCTGTGATGTATCATGTAACACCTTCCTCTCAAGTAGAGCTACTTTGATAGCAATGGCTATTTTCATGATTAACCCCTTTGAAAATCTTCCTATACAGCTATAATCCTGTGTAATGCTCAAACAGCAATTAGGTATCTGATTCCCCCTTTGTTCCTGTGAAATTACAGCTGTATAGTTTAACATACCTGTAGTTAATATTCTCCACTAAATTTTGTAAATTTTTTTGCAAATTTCATCTCGAGATGACAAAGAAACACCTCTCTTTTTATTTTAAGTGTAACATTTGACCTTTTGTCTTCACAGAATTCTCCCAAACTCTTTTGTCCAAAAGACAGAGTCTTGGATATTGAAGCTATCTACAATGTTATAGATCACGCCAAACAGTTTGTTTATATAGCTGTCATGGATTACCTCCCTGTTGTCTTTGACACAAATGCTAAAAGGTTAGTGAGTATCCACAATGTATTAGCACATTGCTGCAATGAGAGAAAGCTCTTGCTGGTGAAAATAAATCAGCAGACATTTAGTTACTCATTATGGATCACTTTCTTAGGGCCCAATTCTGCTCTCATTGAAATCAATGAGAGTTCTACCATTGACTTACCTGGGAGTAGAATTGGGACCTAAGATGGAATTTCCAAGTGCTGGGTTCTAAGCTGTGGATCACCCTATTGAAGAAGATCAGAATGTGTCTAGTCTGACCATCTACAAGTGACTGAGACCCAGGCAAACAGCAGTAGAGCTCACTTTTGTTTTCTCTGTTACTGTATTCAGCACCTAGATACAATGGCTATTGGCACTCTATGAATACCCGATAGTATCTGTGTGTGTGTGTGAGAGCGAGAACATATTGAATGATCTAATACACAGTATGGAAGCTGTCATAATTTTATTTTAAAAAACAGATCTTTTTAAACTCAGCACAGATTGCACTTCCAGCCATATTACACTATAGCTAGCTCATAGCAAAAAAAGTTTATGCACAATGTATTTATGGCCTAGATTTTCAAAATTGCTCAGGACCTACAACTGGAGCCAAATCTTAATAAAATTATTCAGCTCCCCCTCCCCGCAGTTGGAGCTGAATAAGTGGCTAAATTGAGAACTACCAAGTATCCTGTAGCTCGCATTGTTCGCAGAGGTAGGTGCTGGGAGCTGAGCCTTTTGGAAATCTGGCCACTTAATTCAGGCGCCTTAATGATAGCTGCTGGCTCTTTTGAAAATCTGTATATATGCCTTTTTTTACCCTTGCATAGCTGAAAAAAAAAAAGGGTTATGTGTAACCCTTCCAAAACCTGAGACTAGATGTGAGAAATTTGAGACCCACAAGAACGTTTTTGGAGAAAGTTACTGTCTAAAGCTATACTAGTGGTTTAAAATGGAATAGATCTTTTATAACTTGAATTGTAGTGTTGCTCTGTTAGGGAGGGGGCAAGGATTTTCCCCACTCTCTAGAGGAATCAGCTGATCTGTTTGATTAATCCAGAGATCCATGTGGATTTGAGGGGAAGATCCACTTAGGGCACAGGACCATCTACACAGAGAGGTCCCTTGCAGTTTTACTGGCAGCATGGCTTTAAACTTGATGCATTGCCATAGCTTCCCCACCGGCAATATCCCGAGCCTCCCATTAAAGGAGTTTCTTTGGTAATCTCCCTAGATCAGGGATCGGCAACCTTTGGCATGCAGTCCACCAGGGTAAGCCCCTTGGCGGGCCGGGCCGTTTTGTTTACCTGCTGCGTCCTCAGGTTCGGCCGATCACAGCTCCCACTGGCCGCAGTTCGCTGCTCCAGGCCAATGGGGGCTGCGGGAAGGGCGGCCAGCACATCCCATGGCCCGTGCCGCTTCCTGCAGCCCCCATTGGCCTGGAGCAGTGAACCGCGGCCAGTGGGAGCCGCGATCGGCCGAACCTGCGGATGCAGCAGGCAAGCAAACCGGCCTGGCCCGCCCAGGGGCTTACCATGGCGGGCCGTGGGCCAAAGGTTGCCGATCCCTGCCCTAGATTGATGGTAGAAGGGAACTGCACATCTTCCTTGGGTTTTTTGCCAGACTCTCTCGCTCCTGGCCTGCTCCCTCTCCAGGAGTGGGCTCTCTAGACCCATGTTAAGTGCTCTGGGCCAAGGACAGTAGGAATAGTGCTACAGAGACAGCTGTCACATTGGGGTAAGAATTTACTGACTCCCCAGCAATTGGACAGTGATGGTGGGGGAGAGATAGAGCCCTCATGTGAGCAAACTCCCGTCCCACCCAAAGAATATAGGGACCCTGTTCTGGGGTATCTCTCTTCCTCTTCTTCTCCCCCCCGTCACCCCCCGGCAGGAACTTCTTGAGGTTATTATAGTCCTAGGCCTGAGGTTCCAGAATCGGGGAGAGGATGACAATCAGGGCTTTAAAAAGTAAGGAGTTGGCAGCTCCTTCTGCTTAAAACTGAGAGGAGTTTTCGCTCTCTCCCTGCCTTGGGTAAGCAGTGCTTTCTGATAGCTCCCCCTCTTCTTTGGAATTGCAAGAGCTGCACTTCCTGTTCCACTCTACTTTAACACTGTTGATGACATGTGCATCACTGCACTGGGTGTAGGAGGACTAGAAGTTCATTTTTCATGAGTCTTTGCATCCACAAGGGCAGCTCTGCAACCACCCAAGGGAGTGGTTGGGCATACTCACTCACACAGGCCAATAGGGCCTCACTGCCCCCAGGATTGCTTGGTTTCATCTGAAGCAGGGTGACACAGTGGTAAGAGTCTAGCACAGCTCTTCCTGCTACCTCAGTTTGATTCCTTAGACTGCAGACAAATGCTGTTCATGTTTTTAGTTTTCCCTAGTGGGGCTAGGTCTGCCTGGGTAAAAATCTAATTGATTGCTTTTTACCTGAATGCATTGTGTGCTTTCTCCACAGGTACTGGCCGTATTTGGATGGGAAGATAAGAGAAGCACTAGTGTTACGAAGCATTAAAGTCCGGCTCCTCATAAGTTTCTCAAAAGACACAGATCCCCTTACATTTAACTTTGTTTCATCTCTTAAAGCTATTTGCACTGAGGTTCCCAGCTGTAGTTTAAAAGTGGTAAGTATACACCATATTGGTTAAGAATGAGTCTAAGATGTTTTCAGTGCACAAAAATATACTAACGATAAGTATATTAAGATTATCTGTGTTACTGTGGAAACCTTAAAATGTCATTGAAAACCTCGTGAAATGGGTAATTTTGGGCCAAATTTAGCCCTGGTGTACACACAACTCTTGACTTACTGCAATAGACTTTAATGAACTAGTAGCAAAGGTAAATGCATCATTAACCCCAATTCAGTCCCCTTCTGAAGTGAAATATTTTGTATTACCCTGCACAGTGTTCACTGTACTTTATGATCAATGTGACCAAGTTACTAGATAGATTTCAGTGATGTTACACACCCTTACTAGTTTGAATTTGATCCTCTTTTGTAACAATTCCTTTCATTTTACTGTATTGATTCCTGAATGCTCTTTAGTTTTGGTAACAATTGTGCAGAATTTGGATCTCACGTGACAGTAGTAACAACATACATGCTATAATCATATAATGCAAGTTCTTGGGGACAGGGACTCTCTCTCTTATTTGTTTGTACAGTGGCACTGTTCTGCTAAGCCAAACAGAGGAAGATAGTAATACTTATCACTTACATAGTGTGGTGTTTTTAATCTTCAGAGCACTTTACAAACACTAAGTCATCCTAACACTACCCCCTGTGAGGTAGATCAGTATTGTCCCAATTTTATACATCATAAAACTGAGGAACAAAAGTTAAATGACTGGCCCATGACTCCATATGTCACAGCCAGGGTTAGGATTCAGGAGATCCTGGCTCCCAGTCCTGTGTTCAGAACACTAAATCTGGTCTCTCCTGGACAAACGGAACCAAGTTAGTCACAGTTTTATGTCTTGTTTAAATTGAAGAGAATGTGCCATCACTGGACTGCTTAGCTGACTGTGGAATAATGTGATCTGACTGTCAAATACACTAGCATCTTCTTCCTCTTTATCACAGTAAATAAAATAAATGCAGATTTTACATGGACATTATGCAGTTCATTCAAAATTATGAATGCAGAACAACTATTACTCGGCCACATTGCACATGTAGTGTATAAAGAAGTATTTAACACCACATGTGCTGCACTTCACAGTAGCGGGTAGAGTTACGATTGATGTTGCATTAAATTTGACATAATTGTTCATGAATTAAGATATTTATGAAATTCAGTGAAAGATACTGGAAGTAAAAAAACAGTCCTCTCTGAGGCACCCATCCCATTTGAGAAAAATCATCTGCTGAAGTTCTGATTTTTTTTTCAGTAATTCACATAAGATGCTTATTGTTAATTAGACTAATAGCTGCTATGGAAGCCTGGTTACATACATCACAGAATTTATGTATTTTTGCACTCAGTAAATAAAGCCAACCAATACTAGATCAATTTTTCCTGTGAGGTTTGAATATACCAATGTCAGACTTGGTCTGTTATGCACAGTTAACACACATAGCACAGCTCCCATTGTTTTGAATTCCCCTTAACCCATAGGGACAAGTTACCCCTGAGTTTGAAACATGCAGAAGGAAGTTGGGCAAATGAGAGCTTTGGCAGTTTGGCACAAGGACAGTATTCAGCTCCATGATGGGTTTGGTATGGTGTTCATATGGTTTCCATGTGAATTACATAGACCCACCTCTACTGTCTGAGACAGAGCCTTTATGGGATCAATCTTCCTCCATTCTCTTTTTTATGTCCATCCTTAACTTTCCACAACTTAAGTTTTCTCCACTCTTTGCTCTAGTTCCATCCTCTCCTTCCGTTCCTCGGCTAAAGCTCTCAAATAATTTAAATAAAATAAAAACTAAAGAGAAAGGTAAAATAAAGTTCTCCAAGATCAGTTCAGGCATTAGTCATCAATGGCTGCAATTCCCATCCCAAGCAGCATTGCCTCCATCCTCTTCTTTCAGGTCCCACCTGAAATACATTTCTTCCCCAGGACATACAATTGCTACTCCTCTCCTCAAAAAGTCTTTAAAAACAAAATAGCAAAATAATTCCATTATTGAGCCACACCCTGCTGTCACAGCAACACTCCTGACTATAGTAGCAAAGTTAAGAAAAAGGCTGAACCATTGGGAGAGTAGAAGTTCCTAGAAGCTAATGTTAGTTAACAGCCTATAGGTCTATGAGACTATTACACATGCAATTAGTATCAGTAATGTTGTGGAACCTTATTAATACAGTTCTTTTAAATGTTATATTTTCCAATGCTCAGCCACTAAGTACTTGAGGGAAAATGTAGGTAATTATTTTTTTTCTGAACAATTAGAGCACAGAATAGTGTACAGTGTTTGTTAATTAGTATAGTTCCTGGGCTGGTATATTTCCTCTCTTTCTTAGAAAGGCTAATATAGCCTTAGACTCTACCTAAGCAGGACTTGCTGTAACAACCAAAGGAAAACTAAGTGATAATTGCAGAACACCAGTATTAACATTGCATATCTTTTGTTTCACACACTGAATGATACTTATATAGTAAGATATAATATTATGAACACAACAAGCAGGGGTGGTTTTCTGTGGTATGCTCCTTGTATATTGTCGGTTTCTTATTCCTGGAGATAATACTATCTGAAACATTGCATAGAGACGATTTTCAGTCTGAAACACATATGGTAATGTAACTTTCAACACAATAATTACAACCCCCCCAGATGGAAATCCAGTTACAGAGATGGGATAAGAACTTCCAATTAGCTTTATGCTGTCCATCAAAAAGACTTTTGCATATTGGGCTGTGTTACTGAATTTTAACTAATGACAGACTAACCTACAGAAGTTGTTTTGCTGTGATTAACATCCTAAAGCTCAGCCCAAGCTATTTGAGCTTATACTTCCTTAAATAATGCTTGCTTATTTCCTTTGTACATTTTTGGTTCTAGCCAGAATCAGAAAGGGTAACATTGTAGAAAAATGTTAAATAAAAAAGCAGGGGAAGAACAGTTAAACTTGAATTCTGGAAAAATTTGATTTCCACTCAGTGTTAATTTTGGGTAAAGGTTCAGTTTGGTGGTAGTTTTATTTTGACTAGTTTCCATGGCTGTCAGTCTGATATGACACTCTGATACCCTGGGGTACATATTCTATTCAAAGGAATGAAGGAATTTAAACCCAAACTAAATCCCATGTAAAAAACTTACTGGGCGAGCCTACAGCCTGAATTACCAGTGTTGTGAGGTGTATGTTACCTTTCAAGAATTTTGGAGTTTAACAGTGAACAGAAGTTAGAAACCCAGAAAATTCAGCGTGAAGTTACATCTACAAGAAAACCAAGCAGACTAGATGATCATAGTGATCCCTTCTGGCCTTATAATCTATGCAAATATGGAAATGTATAGTTAAGGTAACCATGCTACCTTAACTCTGCCCCCCCTAGAAATGCCAGCTTTCCATGCCATCCTCCATACTGTTTGGGTTGAGCCTCTCCTGCCAACATCACGCTGTCCACACCAGCGATTTTGCAGGTGAAACTTATGTCGGTCAAGGGGGTGTTTTTTCCCCACTCCTGACTGACAAAAGTTTTACTGATAAAAGCGGTAGTGTAGACAAAGCCTAAGTCTCCTTGAGGGGTATGGATTTAGGCCACACGCCTCTTCTCAATATTTCCTGCTGGCTAGCTTAAACAGCTCCCTGCTCAGCATGTTGGATTTTTGGATCCAATTCTTAGACACTTAGCTTTCCACCTGCATCGTAGAGGAAGCCTAAGCACCTAACTTGGGCTGTAGATTCCACTGTGTGGAAAGGTGCCCAGAAAAATGTGTCACATCCAAGTCCCTTCGTGGATCTAGCCCATGGTAATATGTCTAACAGAGTGAAGCATAATAAAACCTTTTCCAAATCCCCAAATAACTAAAAAGGGGCCAAATATAATTTTCCCAAATGTAGACAAAAATTCACCTTTTGGATGAGCAACGAGGAGATTTAATCTCAGGTGGCAACATTTTTATTTTTAAAGCTATAAACCCTTGCAATAGGTCTTTAAAGGAGAAATGCCTCCTCAGCCCCAAATAGAGCATTACTGATGCAGTGATTTCCCTGAAGGTGTGCATTGGAGGATTTAGTGTGTGGTACTGAATGCCTCTGGACAATTGACTTGTTTCAATAACAAAGTTCCAGTTGCATTAGTGCTTTCGTGAAAGGAGAGAGATTCTGCGAACGATAGCCAGGATGTCAGAGTTAATGAGTTATCTGCTTCACTTGAAGTACACATTACATTTTCAAGCCATCTATATTTGTCCTGCTGAGTTCACAGTTTCCAGCCCTGCCTGTGATGCTACACACGGTAGCCTAATACAGGTTTTGTCCAATTCAGCCAGTCTGTGCATTGGGCTGAAAATATATTAGTAATTTGGCATTAAGATATTACCTTGATGGCTGATCTCAGGAAGAGCCCAAATTTGCATGTGATAAGAGGCCAGATTATTTTACCTTAAGTAACATAACTATGCAAGGAAACAAAAAGCAAAACAGAATTACCTGGCATTCAGACCTTGTCATTTGGAAAGATAAAATATCCATTTGCTTTTCTTCATGAAATCATTTTTACAATAACTTTTGTGTTCACATAATGGGATGTGCAGACCTTAGAAGCATGAAAAGGAGTTAACACAGGATATGGCTATGTATGTTGATAAATGCACTGTCTTGGGCCAAGGCTGTATCAGTTAAAGAGTCATTATGGCTGCTCTCCCACTCAGCTCCTCCTTTGTTGTGCAAAGAAAAACCCAAGCCTGTTTTGTTTTTGTTTTGTTTTGTTTGGGAGGGGGGCGTGTTTGGTTTTTACCCAAAAGCTCAAAGCAGTTCCATCAGGCTATGGACTCCAAGGCTGCAGCTTCCCCTCCCTTGGAGGTGGTGAAGTAGAGACAGTATGGTACAGACACAAGTTGCTCAGTATCAACTCTGTTTCCACCAGGATAGACTGTCTCAGCATCAAACCCTCCTTTATTCTCTTGGCCTGGGAGTATCCCCATCTCAATGATCTCATCCCAAAATGACCTTGCCTGCTGAAACTTTCTAACCATTATCTCTTCTTTTCCATTTGAGATTGAGCAGGAATTCTCTAGTGGATTCCTCTTCAGAATATCTTAGATCAGTTCAGAACCAAATCATGGTCCTCTGGCCAGAGTGTGAATTGGCCCCATAGAGCAGGGGTCTCAAACTCAAATTACCACGAGGGCCGCATGAGGACTAATGCATTGGCCCGAGGGCCGCATCACTGACCCCGCCCCCACTCCACCCCTTCCATTAGGCCCCACCCCTTCTCCGCCCCTTCTCCGCCTCCTCCCCTGAGTGCGGCTCCCTGCTCCTTCCGCCTTAAAAAAATGAAGAGTAATATAGTATGCTATTAAAAGTAAATATATTAACTTTTTTTATTAACTTCTTTAACTGTAGTCTCCCCCCCCACACCCCGCGGCAGCTAATCCGCGGGCCGGGGCAGCCTCCCGCCTCGGCCGGCTCCCCCGTCCCGCCCTGCGGCAGCTAACCCACGGGCCAGGGCAGCCTCTCGCCCCCCCGCCCGCGGCAGCAACTCACCTCTGCCGAAGCGCTGGCCCTGGCTCTGTCTCTTCTCATCCCTTCCCTGTCCCCCTTCAAGCCCCTTCCCCAAAGTCCCCACCCCAACTCCGCCCCCTCCCCGCCCCATTACAACCCCTTTCCCAAATCCCCGCCTCTTCTCCCCCCACTCCCCTGTGCGCACGGTTCTTGCTCCTCCCCCCTCCTTCCCAGAAACCGCGAAGCTGCCAGACAGCTGTTCTGGCGGCGGGAACTGCCTGGGGGTAAAAAAAAATAAAAATTGGGGGGGCGGGGAGCCCAGCGGGCCGCAGGGAAGAGCTCCGTGGGCCGCATGTGGCCCGCGGGCCGCGTGTTTGAGACCCCTGCCATAGAGTGTATCACTCTAACCCTGCCTCTCAATCCTTTTACTTCATGTGTACCTCCCCAGTTAATGTTAGTTGACCACTTTCTTGATCTGAAGAAATTAAGGTTTGATTTGATCTGTATCAGGCCTGGCCATAGCTAGTATAACCTCTTGTGTTCTGTATTTGTCCAAGACTCCTTGACAGAACTAAAGATATTGGATACTGCTTTATTATCCTTTACTATTGTCATATTGAAGTATTAAAGAGACATGGTGGGTGAGGTAATATCTTTTATTTGACCAACTTCTTTCTCAGACATGTGTGGCTCAGAAGCTTGTCTCATTCATCTCTCTTTGATCCAATAAAAGATATTACTTCACCCACCTTGTCTCTCTAATATCCTGGGACCGACACGGCTACAACTACACTGCATACTATAATGAAGTACGGCAGATAATTTCTAGAACCTTGCTCGGTCCAAATATTGCTGAAGTATCTGCTATCGCTGGTCAGGCTTCAGGTATCTTTAAAGGTTCATCTGGCAGCTAATTGCAAGATCCTTTACAGTGCAGAGGACTTTATGATTATTGTTTGAAGCATTCAAATATTTTCTTCACCTGTATCTTCTGGTGAAATCTATTGTGACTTTTAGGGATCTTAATCTGGCCGTTAGCTCTGAGGTGGCCCCAAGCATTCTTTCTATCAGGTGCTTGGCTGACTGGTGCTTACCCAAATGCTTGGGGTCTAACTGATTTGCCATATGTGGAGTTGGGAAGGAATTTTCCCCCGGAACAAATTGTCAGTGAACTTGGTGGGGGGCGGGGGGAGGATTGGGCGGGGGGGGTTGCCTTCTGCAGTGTGTGGGTGAGGGTCACTTGCCAGGATTATCTGACTACATCTCACTCATATCCTTGTCATTGTAGGACCCTCGAGCATTGTGCACCTCTGTCCCTCCTATTTTCTCCCTGTGGCACATAATAGCTTAGTCTCCTGAGGGCTGTACTACTTTGGTCTAATTTTGGTTGTTGGGTTTAGTGTGTGGGTATCTGGTGGTGCTGGTGACCCATTCTGTCCTTAAACTCTGACTTGATGACTCTACAGAGACTGATTCCAATTGTAATCCTATGGAGGGATGGTTCTTTGTATGGATGCAGCACACATATAAACACTACAGAGCAGCTACCTTAGTTCAAATTAACTGTTTTGCTTTCTGATTCTCTTTTCTTCTTTCCATGAAAGTATTCATGGCCATGCACTTATCACTGGTGGTATATCCAGGTGTACCTGATACTGTATATTCAGAAGTGAGTGCACATTTTTGGCATGATGTACAATATTAAGTAGTAGCTACGTGGGTAATTTTGGCTCAAGTCACGCAGTATGTACAGTAAACAAATTCAGTACAAAAAACCTTTCACTTTTTTTTTATGAAACACAAAGAAAGACATACATATGTAACTAAGAACATTTTGCAGCTTTCAGGGGGGGAAATAGAAAAATCCTTGGCAGAGTGTGCTAAAAATAGCTATTTGCCTCTCATCCAAAGCTACATATTTATTGACGCCAAGTCTATCTATTTGAGCATGTGTTCTTGCAGTTTTTAATGTACTAGAGATATTTACATTACAGTTTGCATAATACATTTTGCAGTATTTGTTACCCTCAGAAAAAGATTTCCATGAAAGTGGTTTTAACTGTTCTAGATACAATATTTTACATCCAGACTAATGTAAAATGAGCTCCCCTTTCTACGGGCCTGATCCAAAACTCATTAATGTAAGTGGAAAGACGCCCATTGATTTAAGTGGGCTATGGATCATGTTCTATACACTTTTCATGGGAGCCATATATTTTGCTAGTATACAAGTAAAAAGGTTTCTTTTTCTAGATTCTAGATCTGAATTTTGAGAGTCAAACTGGGTCCTCCCCTTCTCAGGGTCATCACAAGGAATAAAGATTCTGCAGGCTAACTTCTGTCCTGAGTTATATGTACCTCTGCAAGGTCATTGACAATAGTGTTATTGAGTAGCTGTAAATGAGAGCAAAACTGGACCATGCAATTGCAACTTAATTATTTTATTAGAACATTAGCCAGAATAGAATCCAGTTCATTCTCACGCTTTGGTGCTGGCTCTGCCGTACTATGTGTAAAAATTAAATGTTCATTTAGTTACTAAAGTTGAGTAAATGTAATTTAACTATTCTACAAAGTTAATTCCCTGACCTCGTTCAGAGCCTTCTGGAAAGCCTGTTTCTACCATGAGGCTTCTAGGGGATAGTAGGAAGGCTAGTGTAATGGACAAAGCAGTGGACTAGGCTTTGGGAAACCCATGTTTGAGGCTGAGTTTGGCTACAGACCACACAGGAAGTGTGTGACTTTGTATAAATTGCTTAATCTGCCCTTGCCTTAATTCTCCCTCTGTAAAATAGGGATGATGATACCTTGCAGATGTGTTGGAAGGATGAAATGCATTTATGCTAGTGGGATGTTTAGACATTATACTGATGAGAGTCATCTAAAAATAAAAATGACCAACTGTTAAGGGTTAGGTAAATGGAAAGTAGGGATTATTGATACTAGTTTCATTTATTTGCTACAGTTAAAAAAAATTGATGTGGGCATAGCAAGTCTATATGACCATGTGTTTCTATCACTGTTACTTCTAGTCACTCCAGTTGTTTGGTACACCCACCTTGTTGCATCTTTTCTTAGATGTAAACTTTTTGGGGTGAGGACCATGTCTTCCTGTGTACAGTATTTAGTGCAGTTCCCAGGCAGACTGGGGATGCAGTGTCACTGTAAATTACCTTTATCTGTGGGACTTTGCGAGTCAGCATTTATAGAAAAAGCTGCCGTTATCTCTGTGTGAACTGAATGTTTCCAGCCCAAACAGGAGTTATTTCCTGTGTGTAATGATCCTTTTCCCATGGGCTGCTTTTGGAGTTTTGGGCCAGCTATCACTTTACTTTGTGGAACACAAATAATGCATCTAATGTAGTATTGCATATTTCATTATGTTTGATATTCAGCTAGATTAAAATAGAAAGCACTTGTGGTACTTCCATAAAACTAACCCTTTCAGACATTCTCCCTTATTGTAAAATTAATGTTGTTTTTTTCTTGCTGTATAAAAAGTTTGACCTCTGCAAATTACAGACTTAATCTTCAGAAGTTACTGAGATGGGCACATTGCCTGTTATAAACTATGAAACATATATGATAAAATATTAATTCAGTTTATTGACATGCCTGACAAACTGTATCCTGAGGCTGACTTCAAATTCCATTGCCCCTTGATGAATGAGGAAATGAGAGTTAAACAAATTACTAGCTCTCATCTCGTAGCAAAGGATGGATTTTGTGTTCATTGTATTGCCTCTTTTACATACCATTGCATTGCTGCTATTATACAGCCACACACTTTGTATATGTTAATTTTTCTACTGGCTACCAAGGCATCGAGAACAACTGTTTGGGGATAAAATAAAGTGTTGAGTTTTACAAGAATGAAACATCTCCTATAAACCGAAGTTAGTTGTTGTTTAATACTAACTCATTCTCAGTTTAAAATACGGGGTGGATTGTAATTTTTCTGTTTTTTCTTCTCCAAAATTGTGGAGAGGAACTTTCATTAACCTGATTGTCTTTTTTTCTTGACTGCAGAAATTTTTTGATCTCGAAGAGGAGAATGCTTGCTTTCTCAAAGAACAGAAGAATACGTCTCTTCCCAAATTAAATCGGAATAAATATATGGTGACTGATGGAGCTGCTTATATTGGTAAGTAAACCCACATCCCAGTCAGTTCTGGTTAGTACATTATAGCTTTGGAGCCCAAAGTCTGAAATAACAATTGATTGTAGGCAGGGTATTAAGTAGCTAAAAACCCCATTCAGTGTCTTTGAAGATTGGACATTAAGTGGAAAATTCCTATTTTCAATACAAAACTGTTTGTCAGTGCTGGGATAGAGGAGTTGAATTCCTTCCTTCCAATGGATTGTTTCCCAAGGGAAGTGGTAATGTTTTGAATTATTAGGAGTAGACTGAAAAAGCAACTATAGAATGTACTTCATGGAACGGTCCTGCATTGGTTTGGGAATAGATTGGATGATCTAATAGATTTTGTCAATCTCTAATTGCTATGAAGACTGACTAGCCTCACATTTTGCCATGTCATCACTATGTTTGGGGTATCTTCATAAGTATAAGACAAGCTGCCACTCTACTCATCCGTTGCAATTTACCCCAGGGACACAGCCTGCATACTGCAGTGCTTGATTTCAGAATACCTGCATTGTACTATACATGTTTTGGTTCATAATCTGAAGGCATTGTCCATAGGGTAAGTGCAAATTTAAACGTCTGTATACAGTGTAAACATTCATTTTGAATAAAATATGTATTAAATGGGGTAATAAAACTACCCTTTGGAAACTTGAAACAAAAGCAACCACTATAACCTGTTTAGGATGGAAATTTTCATTCTTGGATTTATTAAAGTCTCATGAATAAAAATCTTTTACTTTTTAATTAATAGGCAGTTTCCTCACTGCCTAAAAATGCAGAGCACAGTTCAAGTAACTGAGCTGAGAAAGGGGTAGATCGGGGAAGTGTCTTTCTCATTCAGGCAGTTAGTAGTTGACTCATCTCCTGAAGCTCAACATCAACTGATTTGGCCTAGCTTGACATCCAAAATCCTGCATGGGCCAGACTTGATGCAGGGCCTTGCCTGTTAAGTCCCTTCCTAAGGACACACATCTCTGAGTCATAAATGTATACAAATACATACCCAAACCAAACAGCAGTCCATCTAATCCAGTATCCTACGGACTCTGACAGTGGCCAATACCAGATGCTCATACTTCAGAGGAAGGATCGGAAAACTCCGCAATAGACATTGATGGAACAATATGCCCCTTCCGGAAAGTTTCTTCCTAATACCCATTCAATCATGAAGGTTTATCCTTTATAAAACACTTAGTTTATTTCCTTTCATTTTTAAAATCCTTACTCTTATAATTCCTGCTATTCTCATTATCATATAAGCATCCACTCTTTTTTGAATCCTGCTAAGCTTTTGGCCTCAGTAACATCTTGTGACAATGATTTCCACAGACTACTTACGTGTTCTGTGAAAAAAGTATATCCTTTTAGTAGTTTTAAGTTTTCTGACTCTCAGTTTCATTGACTGTCCCCTTGTTCTTGTATTATAAGTAAGGGTGAATAGAAGGGCCTGATCTACCTCTTTCCAGAGCTCCATTCCCTTCTGTTTTGATGAGCATAAACATTACCATTTCCCCTATTTCCATTTACATTTTTGTACAAAAGGCCTGGGGTCAGGTATAGCAGCTGTGTACCTGTCGATGTGCCAAAGACGATTAAACTAAATTAAATGATTACATTATTTTTTTTCAATTCAAGGATTTAAGTCTATATACAGCACTCAGGGTCCTTTTGGCGACAGGTTCTCAACTTACGTTATTTAAAATTAAATGAATATGCAAAGATCAGTGTTCCGTGTCTGGAGCTGGAATAAATTATTTTGACTTTTTCAGAAAGGTCATTTGGTGTTTCTCCATGTGTTGGCATTATCAGGGATTTGTGGACAGCAAGATGAGGTTATTTCTACAGATAGTTGTTTCCAAAAGTGTGTTGTATACTGCTAGTCAGGTATAGTCTCCTCAAAGGCAAAATGTACAGTATCGATCCTCTGTTCCTCTCATATGGAGGACCCTACTTGCAGCAGAATTGGTTCAATTCCACTGGGCTGGGTAAGGTAGGAATTGGAGTGTCCAGCCCCTGTCTGCAGCAGAGATCCTATCACTGTGGCCACTCCCTGTGTGAAGCCACCACACCAGGGATTTGGAGTTGTAATGAGAGATCCAGCAACCATTCCCCTCACACAGGTGAGGAGTGCAGACATTGTGATGGCTCTTCTGCTCCAGCTCTTCGATGAAGCTGTAGCCCCTGAAGAACTCCTGAGCATACAACCCATTTGCTTGGACTGTACACTGAATTGAAGTTTCGGGCCAGTGTGTAGCATGCCTTCTTTAAAATTGTCATTGTTACAAGACCATAGCTGAGGGTCAAAAGAACTGATGTTGTGTTATAAACATGTTTCATCATAAATTCTTCATCGTGTGAAATATCCTGTGTTCTGTCACTGTATCTTCACCTTCTCCCCTCACATTTGTAATGTTACTAAATCCTGTTGCTTTCTGTATAACATCAGCAAAATACACCCAATGCTCTCATTACCAAAGCCCTCTCTAGATCCTTATTATGTCTCACCTCAAGTACTGCAGCCGCTTCCTCTCTGGCCTCTTGCACACCTTTCTTACCCTCTTCAAACTGTCCAAAATGATGCCCCCTAAAGCATCACTCTTTTCTGCATCTCTGACCATGTCCAATCGGTCTTCAGATCCCTGGATCAAATTTCATCTCCATGGACTGAAGGTCCTACACAACATGGCTCTGTCTTCTACCATTCTGGTGTTTCTTTTCACTGTCTTCACCCCCTTCACTTTTCTCAAGCCACCCAACTAACTACACCATTGCATCCATTTGCAGTTACAACTGATAGGATTTAGAAAAAAACAAGAATCAAAAGTGGAAGGGATATACACCTTCCTGCTTCAGGGCATGAGCCATCCTCTAACTGGAGGATAAGGAAGAAACTTCCTCTATGGGCAAGTTATTCCATAATTGCCCACTTCAGTTCTTGCATCTTCCTCTGAAGTATCTTGTACGGGCCATTATCAGAGAAAAGATATTTGTCTGGATTCTAGATAGACCACTGATGTAATCCAGTACAGCAGCTCCTAAATTCCTATATCCTTCTCCGGACCTCCTTCTCTGCTGTTCCACACACCTGGAACTTCCTCCTGGACCCAATCCAAAATTCCTCCATCCTTCCTGAAAACACACTTCTTCACTCCATCCATCCCCAGTCCCTTAACATATAGAAAATTATAAGCAAAACAAAATATACAGAAATAATGAACCAAGATGCATGTTTAACATCCTTCAGTTACATTGCTTTTCAAGAGTTCGCCTTCCCCTCATCCTCCTCTTCTATTTGTTGTCTTCTTAGATTTTAAGCTATACCGATATGGACACTGTCTTCCTACCTGTCTGTGAAAAATCTAGCCCATACTTGGTTCTACACCAAGAATGAATAATAATATGATGGTTTTGAAACAGTATAGATAGTAAGCCATGGTGATAAAAATCAAGTCTTACTTGAACCAATTAGCAGTACATAATCACAGAGATGATCATGCTGCTTTTGTTCTTACATTGACTTTAAACAAATGAAGGTTGATTGTGCAGTTAAGGATTAGATGTACTGGCATAGTTTGACATTAATTTACCCTGAATTCAGGCATAGCATATGTGCAGTCACACACGGTAAAGATAAATGCTAATCACTGACTCTTCTATGCAATGAAAGGATTTTTTAAGCACAGCAGTAGCAGAAAGCGTGCCAAACAATCAGTGGGGCCACTGGATGATCAAGTTGCTGGAGGAGCACTCAAGGAACACAAAGCCATTGCGGAAAAGCTAAATTAATTCTTTGCATTGGTCTTCACTGCAGAGGATGTGAGGGAGATTCCCACACCAGAGACATCCTTTTCAAGTGACAAATCCGAGAACTGTCCCAGATTGAGGTGACAGTAGAGGAGGTTTTGGAACAAATTGATAAATTAAACAGTAATAAGTCACCAAGACAGATGGTATTCACCCAAGGGTTCTGAAGGAACACAAATATGAAATTGCAAAACTACTAACTGTGGTATGTAACCTATCACTTATATCAGCTTCTGTACCAGATGACTGGAGGATAGCTAATGTAAAGAGAATTTGTTAAAAAGACTCCAAATGCAATCCTGGCAATTACAAGCTGATAAAGCTAACTTCAGTACCAGGCAAATTGTTTGACACTATTGTAAAGAACATAAGTATCAGACACATAGATGAACATGATTTCTTGGAGAAGAGTCAACACAGCTTTTGTAAAGAGAAATCGTGCCTCACCAATTTTCTAGAATTCTTTGAGGAGATCAACAACCATGTGAACAAAGGTGCTCCAGTGAATATAATGTACTTGGACTTTCAGGAAGCCTTTGGCAAGGTCCCTTTGGCAAAGGCTCTTAAGCAAAGTAAGCTGTCATGGGATAAGAGAATCTTGGATCAGTAACTAGTTAAAAGACAAGAAACAAAGTATAGGAATAAATGGTCAGTTGTCAGAATAGAGGGAGGTTAATAGTGGTGACCCCCAGCGATCTGTTTTGGGACTAGTGCTGTTCAACATATTCATGAATGATCTGGAAAAAAGGGGTAAACAGTGATGTGGCAAAGTTTGCAGCTGATACAAAATAATTCAAGATAGTTAAATCCAAAGCAGTTAAGTAATTCTTAACTGGAAAACAGACGACTAAGGGGGGATATGATAAAGGTCCTTAAAATCATGAATGGTGTTGAGAAAGTGAATAAGGAAGTGTTAGTTTTGTGAGATCCCTTAGCAGTCTGCTTTGGAATTTCTAACTGTCAGGATAGTTAAACGCTGGAACAAATTGTCTAGGTTGTGGAATCTCTGTCGGAGAGAGGGACTTCAGTCTTGAGAACAGCAAAATACCTATTTTGGCTTTCAGACTGACCAAAGATGACAAAAATGCAGAAATGAATTACAGGATACTTTAGAAAAGTAATTTTTTCCTGAGCTGTCATAGAAAATACATATATTCCCGCAATTGTTCTAGAGAGTTGGGGGTGGAAAGAAATACTGCATTCTGTTGGATTGCCCCTTGAGAAATTGGCTTTTTTTATGTTGCAGTCTCATTATATATTCTTTTCATTTATTTATAGGTAATTTTGACTGGGTGGGAAATGATTTTACTCAAAATGCTGGAGCTGGCCTCGTTATCAACCAAGCAGACGTGGGGAACAACACAAGCATCATTAAGCAACTTAAAGCCGTGTTTGAAAGGGACTGGTATTCACACTATGCCAAAAGTTTGCAACCAACAAAAATCTCAAACTGCTTAAACCACAAACTTAACAAAGCAGTGGCAAATAAGACTATCATGAATTAAAAAGACTATTTTACTGTATGATGAATGAAGAAGTACATAGGGGCTGCTGTAACCCTATTTCATATTTACAGATAAGAGACTGAAAAAAAGCAAAAAAAAATATTTTTTTTTTAAGGAAAAAGCACACTTATATAAACTGTTCTCTAAACTATATTCTCTATATTGAATTATTTACGACTTTTAAATTTGTTACTTCTGACATTGAATGTCATTTATGCTTCGACATTGATTTTTCATCTTTGAATTTAAAAGCATACTTTGATACTTCTTCAGTTTTAGAACTTTTCATACCTCCCATCCTGGTTAGGCAGAACCTTGAGGCAGAACTGAAAGCTGAGCTATGAAATGTCATTCTAAGATCAGCTGCTATTGATACATAATTGAGGACAGACTTCCCCTATAGCAAAAGATACTAGTTTGAGCAAGTATTCTCCCATGTAAATCATTCCCTCCAAGTATATGGCCATCCAAGCAGAGTTTGCTAGTTTTGAACAGTTAGTTTGATATCATTATCTAATTACATTTTCACACCATCCTCAAACTGTATTAAAGATAGCTCTCAGCTTCCTTGTCATCTCCTAATAATACCATACATTTTCTTTTGTCCAAACAACTTTCACTATAACCTCTCCCCCCAAAACTCTTACCTAACATGTTTCAATTTTTTTTATTAATTTTAATTCCCTCTACCTTCAATGGTTATTCCTTGTTATATCAATGTCTCTTTAATTTTGAAATTCCTGGATTCTGAGGTTTATTATAAAAATCTATTATAAAGATCAAGGGCTGTCTTTTCATGTCAGCTGTACAATGTGATTTTCCCAATTTGAAGTTTCAGTGTAGTAGCCGTGTTAGTCTGTGTCAGCAAAACGAAAATAAGAAAGAAAAACTTGTAGCACCTTAGAGACTAACAAATTTATTTCAGCATAAGCTTTCGTGGGTTAGTACCCACTTCAATTTGAAGTATTTCTCAAAAGTGTGGCAGCAATTTTGTGTAGCATCATTGTTTGAAAAAACCCCAAACCCCTTAATTGCTACTTTTTGAAAAGGGTGAAAGGCTGTGCAAAGCTGTACAATAATTTTAGTGAAAATTTTCACAGTTTTGTTCAAGTTGATTTCACACCTGGCAAACTTTGCTTTGTTAATTTAAAAACAAAACAAAATGAACAAACAAACAAAAAATTTCCTTTTGTGAAATGGTATTTTGTGTCAAAATAGGTCATTCAATTTCTTGCATGTTTTTTATAACTATAAAAGAAATTGGGACAGATTCATCTCTGGTGTAACTCCATGCCTCACTGACTTCAGCAATTACACCAGCAATGAATTTCATCCAGTATATTCAAAGTTGAAGATCATCTTTTTAAATCAGATTTGTTTATTTGCAAAATTTCACTGAAGGACCAAGAGAAGCTCTAGAGGTGAATATCTTTCCATCATGTGTCTTGGGATAAACTTAATATTAAGTCCTTGCATAAAGGCAGAAGAGCCAAAAATTCCAGAGTTTGCAGTTATAGCTTCTGCTAGCAATAGCACATAAAAAGATAAAAATTATTAACCACTGATATAGTTCCCTTCCTTGCATTGTTGATACTAGGAAGGCATTGAATTTTTAGTACATTTTACACGGATAATGGAAAATGTCAATGGAGCAAAACGTTGTCAAATGAGAAAGCAAAGACATTTGTTTTCAAGTCAGGAGAAAGTGATTTCATGACATTGTTGGGTTGCCACTGACCTTATAATTCTGATACCAAATGAATGACACAGATGCAGTAGTTTTATCTGATAGATTTTTGGAGCAGTAGAGTCACAATTGCATACTAGTCTGTTATGGTATAAGTGGATTCCCATGGGCTGGAAAAACAAATGTGTGTACTTCAGTCATCCAGAGTAGAGCTAATACATAAAAGTACAGGGTTTTTTTTTGTTTTTTTTTAAAGTATACTGTGTTTTTATGAACCATCTGATTTATGAACAGAAGGCTTTATTTTTAAATAACTTTAATCAGTAAATAGTGGTCAGCCATTCTACAATGGGACTGGCAGGCACAAATTTCATTTGGTATAAACTATGTACTAATTATTTTAATATAGCTGTTTCAAATGACAGCAGCTCCAAAGAAGTGCGGAAGGCTTTGGTATGGTATGTTAGCCAAAAGATAAAGCGCATCCTTGAATTTAAAAAAGAGGAAATGGAGTTTAAAAGAAATCTTCTTAGTTTTTAGAACACATCAAAGGGGATAATAACCAATTATTCTTTCTGGGTTAGTACTATTATAGTTCAAATAGATCAAATGCAGTGGAACAGGTTCTGATCTCAGTTACACCAAAGTAAATATGAAGTAACTCCATTAAAGTTAATTTGCACTGGTTCATTTGAGATCAGAACCAATGTTTCCTTTTGCTTTAGCTCTGTAGAGCACCACCACTGCATGGCATGTTTTCAAACGCCTATAGGAATTTGCCTGTAGTAGTTTCTCACAGACCTCACAAACAGGCTCCAGAAGATGCACTTTCTCTAACTCCCTTCTAACTGGCATTGGTAACTCTGTCATATTACAAAGGCTTTTCTAAAGAGATCAGTTTTATTCTTAAAGAATATAGACTGTAATTGTTGTTTGCTGCAAACATTTACTAGTGCCTTATTCATGCACAAGGTTTTATTTAACTATTTCTCTTGTGAAACCCTGCTAAGATCTTGTGTTTAATACTGAAGCATAAAAACAGCTTGCTAAAAAAGACAAAAGACCTACATATTGTGAATGTTTACAATTCAGTACATAGTGCTAGAGTCACAAAAAGACAACTGTCACCAAGAGCTGGGGACCAAATCAAAGTCTTGTATATGAACACACCTGAACTTTGGGGTGTTTTAAATGCCACCCCAGCTTTGGATCCAGATTTCACAAATTGACTCATCATCTTTATTACGAGATGATGCAAATCCCAAATCAAAATATTCCTGATTTTTGGGATATTCAAAATCTGCATTCCCCCAATATCAGACTCCAATCAGAAGTAACAATACCATGGCAGTTCCTTCAAACTTGAGGGTGAAGTAAGTCCAGACACATACAATGGCTGATACACAGTTACTTTGCATATTTCTTTGCAGTGTTGTTGTAGCCCTGCTGATCCCAGGATATTAGGGTATGTCTATACTTACCCGTCGCGTCGGAGGCGCGGGATCGATGTTCTGGGTTCGATTTATCGCGTCTTGTCAAGACGCGATAAATCGAACCAGGAAGTGCTCCCTCGTCGACGCTGGTAATCCAGCTCGACGAGTGGAGTAGGCGGAGTCGACGGGGGAGCCTGCGCGCCGCGTCTGGACCACAGGTAAGTTCGAACTAAGGTACTTCGACTTCAGCTACGTTATTAACGTAGCTGAAGTTGCGTATCTTAGTTCGATAGGGGGGGTTAGTGTAGACCTGGGCTTAGAGAAACAAAGGTGGATGAAGACAAACTTCTGTTGGTGAAAGAGATAATTCAAGGTGAAGTGGGCAGTTAACACCTCTGCAATCATAGGACAAAGAAGAGTTAGTGGGTTACAGATTGTTGTCATGAGCCATAAATCCAGTGTCTTTATTGAGACCCTCCTTGAATGTGTTAACTCCGAAACAATCTGTTCCACCTGGCATTTAGCTGTGATACTCTGAGTGCCTTTCCCAGACCTGAGGAATGGCGCTGTGTAGGGTGACCAGATGTCCCCATTTTATAGGGACAGTCCCGATTTCTGGGTCTTTTTCTTATATAGGCTCCTATTACCCCCCACACCCTCTGTCCTGATTTTTCACACTTGCTGTCTGGTCACCCTAGCTCTGTGACACTCGAAAACTTGCCACAGGACCCTTTGTCGTTTCGAAAACTTGTCTCTTTCACCAACAGAAAGTTGTTCAATAAAAGATGTTACTTCAGCCGCTTTGTCTCTCTAACATCCTACATAGGAACTAGGTGATCTGGCCTGTCCCAGCCCTTTTCCGCCTCCACTACACACTTCTTTCCTACTGCAGACTAAATAGCAAATGGGATTATATAGGAGGTAGATAGAGGGCACATAAACCTTAAATAACCCAGTGGAGCATGAGGAAGTTTCCATGGCTACTCTTAGAGCCTGCTTGTATACAAGTCCCATGCCGCTGTAATGGGTATCCTTGCCTGTTCTCTGGCAAGATCAGGCCCAAAGTTTGTCTGAATTTTTTACAATAAATGCATATTTTTACCATATTAGGTTTAAAGAGAGTCAAATTTGGGCCCCGTATCATCCATGATACAGAGCCCAATCCTGTTCCCATTGAATTCAGTCTGTATGACAGGCCCAAAGTATGAGTCTGAGAAACAAGTTTGGGAAAAAAATCTTAGAATCCTTCTTTTGAGAGGTACCCATTTTCTGCATTCCTAATGTATACATAACCTCTGTTAATGTCAACAGGAGTTCTGCATGCATAAAAACTGCAGGAGTTGGCACTAATTGGAATTTTCTTGCCATTCAGCCCTAACTAAAGAAGAAATCCAGACTTAAGATTTCTAACTTTTTTGTGACTGTAGTGCATACTGCCTCAAATTAGAGCTGCCTTTCTCAATACAGTAATAAGACATCAGCTGGCTATTCTAGTTCTTCAAACTGAAGTCCATGATAAATGTCCTCCTCTTGAGCAATGTTTAATTTACTGTTATCTACACTTGACTTCTAATAACCCTATGGAGGGAAGTAATTTATCTTAAACCCTGTGGACTTCATAATTATTACAACTATTTCATTATAGCCTAAGATGTACTGATAAAATATACATATATTTTCAGATGCTAATTTTTATCACTGTATTTTGCTTCTTCCCTTCCTTCCCTTTTCCTGTAACTTTATTTGTTTAATCATTATTGCTCTGTTCATTTGAATTTATGTAAAAGTTGAACAGATTTTTGATATCATTTAAATTCAGAGCCTTGCCTCCTGAGTTGAGTGCACCAGTACCCTTATTCAACTTTTAATAATATGTTTTGTGTTACAGTAGCAAAACTGATATTGTACAATGGTTTCTGACATTTGACTTTATATTTTATGTTAAATATTTCTGTGTAGTATATAGGAATTTTACACTGTCAGATCTAGTTGCTTTTGCATCATCACCTTGCACATATGCCTGAGAAGCTTGCCAGACTAGCATGAGAAAACAACATATCTTTTTCAAACTAGAGTTTAGACAAGTGTAGAAAAATCTCATGTAGTATTTGATTATGCTGCGTGGGTGTTTGGGTTTTTTCAAATTAATGGTAATGTGCTATTACTCTAGACAATGAAACCTGTGCTTGGGCCAATTTCAGCAGATGAACCCCTATCTTAAATGACCACATTCAATATCCCAGAGGTTTCTAGAGAAATTTTGTTTAAAGTTCATTTAGGGCATGATCCAAAGCCAATGAGAGTGTTTTCATTGACTTAAATGATCTTTGGATCAGGTCTAAAGACAATTTATAGAAGGCATCCAGTTGTCCCTTGAGTAGTCCCATAGGAGAGGTTTCAACCCACCACTTAGCTCAGATTTTTATGTAAGATGCATTTCTACTGCACATACATGGACTACAACTGCCTTAGAACACTTGAGGTTACATTTGACCTAAGGTTCAAAATAAAAATAAGGAAAAAAAAGTTAATGCCATTTATTTCTCAATGCCATCTTGAATTTGGTTATAAATTGGTTTTGATTCTGACTAAGCAAGTACAACTCCATTATACTTGATGGAAATTAGTTCTACTTATGCCAACCATTAATTTTCAGATTTGGCTCCTATATTTTAGTGAACTCAACAGTGTCGACTTTTTAATCCTGTGAAATATGGCACCTGCTAATCTTCTTTGCTGAGATCAGAAATAAGGTTGCTAGCAGATTAATGATTCATGCCACAATACAAAGGAATAATACTAACATCCTGGGATTATGAAGTTGTGGTGCTGCAGCTTAGTATTTTAGCACAAATGGCTATTTCTATAAGTTTTGTCCATCTATATGATAAAGTTTTGGATTCCTATGCCCTGATCTTTATTATCAATAGTTAATTAGACATCTAAGTGTTGTTGAATATAAATGGAACTTAGACCCAGATCCTCAAAGGTATTTAGGTGCCTAACTCCCATTGAAAATGACTTACATTCTTAAGTCACTTGCGTGCTTTTGAAAATTTTATCCCAAAAATGTTAATGGTAATTGGTATTTATCGTAAAAATGAAATAATATGAACTTCACTTTGCAGATTGCATTTCCTGAGGCAATCCGCATTCACAATGTAAAGAGACTTCTCAGCTGACAGTGTGGGGCTTGCTTTCAATGACTGACTAACAAATAACTAAAATAGTTTAATGCATATTTCTATGCTTGGTTATCAGTTTTGTAAATGGGAAATAACCTGGGGGCATTTGTTTTTAACTGCAACTGTACTCTTGAGATCTTTGGGGGATTTTAAGAAATGTGGCAGAAAATCAGGGTGCCCATGAAGATTTTACATCAATTTCTTTCTGCGAGTGAGGAAGCTACTCCCCTCTCCTTGCCACCTAAATCTCTCTCTCGCCCCTCACTCCCCATAGTGTCCTTCAGGGTTCTGGAGTTAACTTCCCAGCTCCAGAGAAGTTCAGAGGGCTGATTACAGTAAACAGGTCCTTACCATTTTCTGCTCCTCATGAACACTGCTGTCTACCCAGCCCACTTTTACTCTCTTGTCAGGGCTAATAATCTATTGTCAGAAGAGCAGAGAAAGCACATGACCTCCCACCCCCTCTCTACCTGCCAAGGCACCAATATGTGACAGAGATCCAAAATGGGTGTGCAGGGGAGGGGAGGCGCATGAAAAAATATTATTTAAGGAACTTAAAATCATGTGGTGTTTGGTGTAAATCTCTCTTCCTGGGACCCAGCTCTCATGATTCTTCATTTCTGAGGTAAATAATTTTCTACAATACAAGGAGACACCAAACATGTGAAGTGTAGGTAATTCTGGGACCAAACGAGGGATGTTTGAGAAGTATGGTGCCACCCAATCCCATAATTTCTCTCCTCTCCAGTTTGAAATGGAGTGATGGTGGTTCGAGTTCCCTCACTTTGAGAGGAACAGAGCAAAGTGGGAGATGCCCGGATCCTGTACTCCCTCCTTCTCCTTCCCAGTGGAGGCTCAAAGTGCTGCCAGGAGTGGTAGGAATAGGCCTGTAGCTCTGCAGGGGGGAGCAAAAGAACTCAGGCCCAAATCCTCAAAGGTACTTGGGTGCCTAACTCCCACTGATTTCAATGGGTGCATAATGGCCTCAGCGCTTAGGACCAGCTTCTTTGTAACGAAACTGCTGAGCTCCTGGAAACCTCCTTTTTCCTACCCCTCTCCCTGGAAGGCTGTGTCCTTTCTCTTAGAGAATGCCCTAGATTCTTTGGGTTTAAGAAATTCCCAGCGTAGATGAGGTTTTTATCTTTACCTTCCAAAAGGGCCCACAGATCATTTAACATGAATATGTATTTTAAATCAAGACCAAAACTGTCTGTGTGTTCATTTGCATCATCATTTTAAAAAATGAGTTGGGCGGGAAAAAGACCAGCTAACTTTTGCAGATGAATAAAATGTTCATTTGCAGGTAGAAATGGCAGCTATAACCTTAGTCTGTAAAACTTTAGGGGGAAAAGCCTGGATCTGAAGACGGTTTCTAACCATCAGAAGAGTGAGCTTCTGGAACAGTCTTCCAATAGGAGTTGTGGGGGGAAAAAACGAGTTTTCAGAGTAAGCTGGACAAATTTGTGAGTGGGATGGTATGATGGATTGCTTGTGGTGCGAGGGTAGGGCTCAGCAGCTCTGAGAGTGCCTTCTGGATTATGTCTTAAATTCCTAAAGCTCATGCTTCAAGGTTTCAGCTGGTCACTTGCAGGGGTCAGGAAGGGATTTCCCTCTCCTTCTCTCTCTCTCTCACACACACACAAAATGTGGTCAGGGGGTTCTTTTGGTCTTCTTCCTCTAAAGAATCAGAGATGGCTTCAACTGGAGATGGGATATTTGACAGGGTAGGGCAGGGCTCTGAAGTGGCACAAAGTATATTCTCTCTCTCTCTCTCAGGTGCATGGCTGGCTGGTTCTTGCTCATTTGCTCAGGGTTTAACTGATTGCCGTATATGGGGTCAGGGAGGAACTCCACACTACCACCACGCCAGATTGGCAGTGACCTTGAGAGTTTTTAGCCTTCCTTGTTAGTGTGTGGGTGCAGGTTACTTGCCAGGATCATCTAACTATATCTCACATAATCATCTCCCTGCCATTGCAGGGGCCTCAGGCCCTGGTGCACCTCAGTCCCTCTATTCTCTCCCTGTGGCACATAACAGTCTAGTCTCCTGTGGGCTGTAATACTGTGGTCTAATTTTGTTTGTTGGGTGCTGGATGTGGTTGGTGGCCTGTCATGTACATAAGGACAGACTAGATGATCTGGTGGTCTCTTCTGGCCTTAAATTTTATGAACTGCTTCCTACTAAGTTCCTTGAGGTGCAGGAGGCTGTGAGTGAACTTCAAGCTTCAATACGTTGTACAAAGACATGGTCATGGTACTGAAAGTTTTAGGTCCATGTATGGATATCTATAGTATAGGAACAACATGAGAGAGAAAGGTGGAGAGGGGCGTGTATGTTTCTATGTGTATTTTATATAGATCCCACTGTCAAGTATTGTTTAAAAAACAGCTCTTTCTCATAGTCTTGATGTTTTCAGCAGGCTACAAATGTGATCAAAGTCTGAGAGTAGCACAAAAGCAACATTTACAGCATCAGGCATGCAGCATGCAAAGCAGCAAAAGCAGTCTTTGAGCTCACTTTACAAGCATGGGCATCTTAGTTCCTTGGACTAATAACAGCCATTAAATGCCCAAATACCCATTTTATGTGCCCAAGTGCCTATCTGAGATCCCAAATGTGGAAATGGGACACACACACACTCACATTTTGGAACTGTGGGAAACAGGGATACCCATGTCCATTGGCTAACACATCGATACCATCAGTCAGCAATGACTTGCTCCATATTTGCCTGTGATTAAATCAGCCTATTAATGGCAAACAAATATTTAATATGCTAAGACAAAAATATTGCTAGAGGGCTAGATCTTTCACACCCCTTGCAGGGGGTGGGGAAAGACCAGGGATCCCACAGTGAGAGACTCATAATGAGAGCTATGGCAGAGAACCATTCGCCTTGGAATGAAAATGTGACAGACTGAACATTTGTGCTGCCATAAATTGAGGCCATTTCTCCCACCCAGCACTCAAGATCTCACATATTCAAGCCAAAGGGCAGCAATTTTCCCTGTAAACTAAACATTGCAGGTAGTATATCTTTTAGTTTTACTTTTTTTTTTTAATGGAGAGAGAACAACCACCACTGCCTCCAGCGCCTCCTCAGCATTCTCACACATCTGGCCTTCAATAAACTTTTTTCCTCTCTGTCCTTTTGTGTTTTTTTAAGCTGCTTCCCCAACATTGCTTCTGTTGGAGTTCCCTGTGCCTCCAAGCAAGGTTCCTCATCCCCCTGGAGGTACATGTAGCCTGTAGCAGGATCACTTCTGCTTGCTTCCTTTCAAGTGCACCAATAGTCATGCCACAGAGATGCCAAATACACATGCTACCTTGGAAGACACAAACATTAATCTTCTTTAAGAACAAGGGGAGTCAGGTCAAAGTAGGGTGTGGTAGGTGAAGAAGGGGAAGAGGAGCTGTAAATGGTCTGGTCTAGAGGTGGGACCAAATCATAACCCTGAATCCAAACCCCCTGAACTATGGGGAGAGGTTTGAAATCCACACTGGGATTAAGTGACTCCTAGCTTTATAATGAGCCAAGCCAAAAACCTTATCTCCAAACTACTCCTGTGTTGTTGTCCAAGATCCAAATCTAAAATTTGTGGCTTGAATCACGGGGCTCCCAAACACTATTGGGAGAGACACAATTACGTGACCCAATTGCTAGCCTGTCGATTTAAGACATGACATGCAATCCTGCTAAGCTATTTGAGGTCACGTGACCCTGTCTCTGACCATTGGGTTGCATTTGTCAATTTAAGGGTATAAGCTTGGATTCATTTACAAGATTGTCTAACCACCTTGTAAGCCCATAGCTCTATATAGTAACCAACCTAACAAAACTGTTTTGCCTTTGCTGTAAATCAGGAAAACAAATTCATTGTAACTGTATTTTAAACTGTAGGTGTAAATTTTAACGTTACTTTTGCTACACTTGTAGCCTCAAAGTAATAGTCCTTTGTGAACTTTACAGGGCAATAATGGTATGTACTGTATAAATAAACCTAATACTCCACCTGCTCCCAAGGACTAGTATACCATACAGTACATTTATCTAAACTTATTTTGAAAATTGCATGGCTAGCTTATGTAGCAGCTAGATATGTGACAAGGCAGCAATGTTAATCTCTAAGGAGAATACAGTAAATATGCTTAAATATTTTATTTACTTAATTGAAGCATTCTGTAGTCTCCAAGCTCTAATGTGAGAAGCAGGGGTAACTTCTCACTGTCTTTCTTACTCCAGACTTAATATCCATCACACACATTTACAGACACGTACCATATAGATAGGGGCATAGCTTAGGCCTGTTGTATAGGTCAATATCTACAATGCACACATGAGAATATAAAATTTGCCACTGCAAAAGAGAGTAGTTGCAAAGTCTATTTTGGATTACCAATTTATATTTGAGGAAACTAATGTGCAGTCATTTCTAGAAACTGTGAACACAAGGCAATTGCTGCATGCTTATATATTTAATGAGTTTTATTGATATACTCTTATACGAATGCCTATGCAGTGTAAATGCTTTAATATGAGAATACTGAATGTTTTTTTTACACTTTATTTTCTAAGAATGCTGCATTTTATTGCATGATTTCACAATTGGTTTTTTTTGTGTTTGTATAAAGTGCAACCGAGAAAACACCCAATTTTAATAACTTATTCTATAATAACTGTTTAGATCCATTATAGAACATGTTCTTATGTAAACATTTTTAAACCTGGCAAGAAATGTGCTTTCTTCAAACAATGGGCTTGGTTCACAGCAATGCCTGTTTAATTAGTGTTTGTATTTGTAACATCATTGAATCTGTCAGTGGGGCTAAACACCTTGTAGAAAACCACTATGTCAATAAGTACTGGTTTTGTTAAAGAAATAACTCATAATGAAGTTACTAGCAGTAGAAATAGGCAAGGCCTGTCCTAACTCCATTTAAATAATAATGCTCTAATTTACATTGTTCTGTTGAGAGTCCAAAACTGAGGAGTGTTATGTTTAGTTCAGCAGGCTGAAGGACAGTGTAGCATTTTTTTAAAAATATTTTTTTCCGCAATCTTAATACGAGTTGGTGTTATCTGATTGTGAACTTGGCCCATTGTTTGCAGCATTACTGAACATAACCAAAGTTCAGCATACCTGATTGACATGAGCTGACAAGCTGACTTGAAAGAAGAAGGAATATTTTCGGTGTAGAAGAATCCTGCTGCAGCAGCAGTACATTTGGAACCTGAGTATATCACCGGTTAAGTGATTGAGTTGGTCATGGTATTGCTATCAGTGTTTGAAAGTGGGTAATATATTTATACTGCTGCAAACTAAGTTACCAATTATAACACTAAATCAAATAAAAAATAATGCATTGCTTTAAAGGTATGTAAATATTTATTTTAATGCTGGAGTATCATAGCCATCATTTTTTCACTGCTTTGATATCCAAGGATTCCTAATATTACATGGAATGTATTTCATCTGGGTTCTTTTTTAGAATAAAATGTTTTCATTCAAAGCAAAATATCTACTATTTCTTTGTATTGCACTGAAATAAAAGAATCCTGTTTCAATATATTATGCTTTCCTATTCATTTCCAAGTTACTAGAGCTGGCACTCACTTAACCTAGCTTGGATTCATGTATCTTAGCCCTGTGGTTTCCAATCATTGGTTCACACACCGGTACTCTTAGTCCAGGTATTTGTGACTGCTACTGGAGGCTTCCCCTCCTTATCTTAGGGCCTAGTTCTTTCACCCACACTCAGAGTGAGTGGTCCCTCAGTCCATGACAGTCTCAATGAAACCAGTGAGAGTAAAGGTGACAGACTCTGACCCTTAATGATGTAAGCAGAGTCAGGATGAGCTCTACCCTGACATCTGGTGGTGAGTTGTGGAAAGGGATGTCAGGGGCTAATCTTGTTTGCATGGACACACTCACCCTGCATAGCATGATGGACCGCTTGCCCAAATGGTCACTTTGGCTGCTGTGGGATCCCCAGTTTCTCTGTTATTGGGGCAGGAAAAATAAAGTGTTGTTACCCTGATTATGTGAATCAAGGACAGTGGAACTGTTTTATGACAGAGGGATTCGCCATCAACTAAGCAGCAATCGCTAGGCAAGGGACATGGGTTCCAAAACCAAGTGAATGGAGAGAGGCTGGGGACAGGTATTTGTATCTGGTGGCATGGGTTGCTTCTGAGGGCCCTAAATGTCAATTGCACCTTCTTCTCTCTCTCCACTGTGGAATATGAGAGCTAATTTTGAGTTCCTTAGGAGTCTAGTTACAGGCTGCTGAGCTGAAATCACTCTGGGCTAATGGTGCAAATGAGCACTAAGGCTCCCCTTACTACAAGCTGAAATCACTAAAGAGCTAAAATTATTATAAGCTGAAATCACTGAGCACTGTGTTAAGTAGGGGGGGAGCCTGAAGATATATTGCTGAGCAGCTGGCGGGATGGCTGGTGGAGCAGAACAGTTTGTGGGACAGCTGGAGTGGCTTGCAGGGTAGCTGACGGCGTGGAGCGGCTGGTGGAGTGGAGCAGTTTGCGGGACAGCTGGAGCGGCTTGCGGGACGGCTGGCGGAGCGGAGGAGTGGCTCGTGGGCTGGCTGGTGGAGCAGAGCAGAGCGAAGCCCCACAAAGGGATGGGGCAGTCAGCGTCGAGCCACGTAAGGTGTCCCTTACCTCCCCATTTCCACCCAGACTGGGGGAGGGGGGGGTGTAACACTCTGCAGATGAACTTTTGAACTCTGGGTCTGGACTTTTGGGTTGTTGGACTTTTGGGACTTTGGGTGATTTTGGGGGTTGCTGGACTCAAGAACCAAAGGGAAAGGACATGGCCAATTTGCTGGGGTAGGTCTTTGCTCACAGTTTGATTTACGAATCCTAGATGTGGTGTTTCCCCAACATAATGCCACATTGTTTCTCTCTGTCATTAAAAGGTTTTTGCTACACTCAGACTCTGTGCTTGCGAGAGGGGAAGTATTGCTTCTTAGAGGTGCCCGGGGGTGGGGGGTGGGGGGTGCTATATATTTGTCCCAGGTCACTGGGTGGGGGCTCAAGCCGGTTTTGCATTGTGTTATTGGAATGGAACCCCTAGATACTGAACCCGGCCCTTGTTGCTGCCAACTCTGACTGGCAGAAGGGTTACAATGATACAAATCTGCCTTGGGCCTGGCTACACCATTATTACCTTCATCGCATTCATGTGTGTGCACTGTGGCTCACAGTGGAGCTTGGGCTTCTCTGAGTCTGTCCTGCCAGCCTAGAGAGGACCTGCTTATGGGTAGGGCCCTACCAAATTCGCAGTCCATTTTGGTCAATTTCATGGCCATAGGATTTTAACAATAGTAAATTTTATAATGTCAGCTATTTACATCTGAAATTTCACGGCGTTATAACTTTAGGGGTCCTGACCCAAAAAGGAGTTGTGGGGGGGTCTGCGAGGTTACTGTAGGGGGGGTTGCGGTACTGCTACCCTTACTTCTGTGCTGCTGCTGGCGGTCGTGCTGCCTTCAGAGCTGGGCAGCTGGAGAGCGGCGGCTGCTGGCCAGGAGCCCAGCTCTGAAAGCAGAGACGCTGCCAGCAGCAGCGCAGAAGTAAGGATGGCCTGGTATGGTATTGCCACCCTTCCTTTTGCTCTGCTGCTGGTGGGGCTCTGCCTTCAGAGCTGGGCGCCTGGCCAACAGCCATTGCTCTTGTGACTCCCCTGCAACTCCCTTTTTGAGTCAGGACCCCCAATTTGAGAAACGCAGGTCTCCCCCTTGAAATCTGTATAGTAGAGGGTAAAAGCACACAAAAAACCCCAGATTTCATGGGGGGAGACCAGATTTCATGGTCTTTGGTGCATTTTTCATTACCGTGATTTGGTAGGTCCCTACTTATGGGGGAGGGAGGGCACTGTACCATGGTCCCATCCCCAGGTGGTCATGTACTGCTTCTAGAAGAAAGCTAAAGAAAAATCATAAGGAAGAAGAGAGATTCCTAGATTTTAAGGCCAGAAGGGACCATTATGATCATGTACGCTGATCCTCCTGCATAACACAAGCCAGTGGCATCCGATGAAGTGGGCATTCACCCATGAAAGCTTATGCTCCAATACCTCTGTTAGTCTATAAGGTGCCACAGGACCCTTTGTCGCTTCTACAGATCCAGACTAACACGGCTACCCCTCTGATACTTAACACAAGCCAAGAAATCCTCACCCAGTAATTTCTGCACAAAGCCTGTGTCTTTTTGAGCGATGTCTGTTTGAGCGATCACATTCACATCTTTTAGAAAGAGCAAGAGAGAGAAAACAAATCTTGGGTGAGTGGAGTCTGGGATTAAAAACTACAGCACCCTCTGCTGCAGTCTTTTCAATTAAGAAATCATACAGAGAGCTCCCTTATCAGCATGCCACAAGAAGGTGAAGAAGGGCATCCCAAGCTGAGGACCCAAATTGCTTCACATGCCTCTCTCTTATACAACCTGTCTGACCAGGCTTGTGCTGCATTTCCATCTCAGTAGAATTATGCCTCTTGCGCAAAGCAGCTCTCAAATAGACATTTTCTACAGACTAAGATTGCTTCTTGGAATATGAGTGAAAGCACACATACAAGACGCGCGGTGCAGAGCCATTTCTCCTCCTGCTATGTTTGTTACTACTTTGGAAGCCTGGTTTGAGGACCGAATATAAAAATGTGGTTGCCTGTCTAAACCTTAAGTGGCAATGAATTCCATTCAAACATGAACTTTTTCAGAGGTTCCAAGTAGTTCCATTAAATGTTTCAGGGGGAGAGAGAGATGGGGACTCTCATGGAGATGGGATGGTCCCCCAACATCGTCTCTATCTTGCTCTTTGCCACCTTCTAATGCATCACATCGCTCTCCCCCACTCTTCATACTCTTCCAGTAGTCCCTGCTGATTTCCGCTCCATGATATACCCCTCAGCTGAATTAGTCTTGTATATACTGCATGAAGCTGTACACTTGTGTGTTTACTGCCTGAGAATACTTCACAGGACCATATGGATTGAATACTGCTAGCGCCATACCGAGGGAAAGAGCTGTGGCTTCTCCTGATAATACTGTTATCCCAGGTTCACCCAGGAGAACTGGTTTGTCAGGGGAGAGGACAACTAGCAACAAAGTCACGTGGTAGAACTCTGTGATCTGGGAGTCTCCTGACGAAGGGGCTAAAAGGTTATAAGAGGACTCAATGTGGGGAAGGTTCAGAGAGAGAGACACACACACGGGGCATTTGGGCAGGAAAAGGGAAGGGAATGGACAAGCCAACAGTGAAACCAAGTTGGGGGAGAAGGCTCCATGTTTCAGAACCCAAGCACTGTGAATAGAAGGACTCTGGATGGCCCCAGATGACTCTGACTCCAGCCCAAAGAATGCTCTGGGCTGAGGAGGAAACTCAGGCAGGGAAAGGGGGGTAGGGTTTATTTTTGTATAGAACTGTGCATTTCTTGTGCTGTTAAAGAAAGAGCAATGGTATGATAGAATCCTATGCACCATGTCTGTGTGTGTATATCTTACAGTTACTGTGTGGCCCCCTTGAAGAGTTACAGCAGCAGGCTCACACCTTCAGGTGAAGTTCTGGGAGAGGGTATGGTTAAGCTATAGAAGACATTTTACGCGCCAGCACTGGTTCCAGGGGTTGGGCAATGGGCCATGTGGCCTAAGTGTAACCCCACATCGCCTGGGTGTGGTGTTCTGGCCCATCAATTGGCACTGAGACCACTTGGAGAGAGAGAGATAAATGAGTCAGCTCTACAATCTCAGCTAACAGGCATATGACTTTTAGCTCATACACTAAGCTCCAGAGGTCCCAAGTTCAATCTTGGCCGTTGCTGACCAGGGTCTGTCTGTGTTACATAAGCTCTTAGCAGAGGGTGCAGCTAGAAGAAGTGCACCCAGAGGCTCTAAATCAGGGAGAGTACCTGGGCTCTGTTCAGGCTGTGGATGCTTAAAACACCTGGAGATCTAGCTGTGGCTGGATTCCCTCACAGCTGCTGGTGAGTGGGGTCTAGAGAGGGTGCTTGACTGAAGCTGTGACAGACTTCCTCTGAGAACGCCTGAAGAACATCCTGATACCTGTAGACTAGGGAATAACATTATAATATCTAGAAGGGCACCTAGATAAAGCCTAAGCTTTCTGTGGCTCATCCATGGTTAAAACATATTTCTATTAGTTAACCATTTTGGCCTGCAGAAGGTTTTGAACCCCAATTACTATTTTACGATTGAGCCAGCATAGCTCTGTGACGCTGTTCAAGTTATAGATCCATGTTATGTATTTTGTGCTGCGTGATCCACCTCTCCTTGTTCTATTAGGATTTGATTTTGTGTGTGTGTGTGTGTGTGAGAGAGAGAGAGAGAGAGAGAGAGAGAGCGCAGAGCACCACATCATACAAAACCACTGTAAGACCCATTTTCAGGACCTCAACCTGTGCGTGAGCTGTAATAATATCCTGTGGCAAGGCTGTACATACAGTGTGTTTATGAGAAATTGCTTATTATGTAGTTTGTATATTTGAGAAGTCTAGTGGTTTGAGTACAGCCCAGCAAGCCAGGGGTGCCTGAGTTCCGATCCTGACAACCACAGATTCACTGCATGGCAGTAGACAAATCACCTACCTCTTTCAGATTCCCCCTTGGTAAAAAGGAGACTAATAATATTTGTCTCCCCATCTGGCAGCATTCACCATATGCAATTTCATGGCCATAGGATTTTAAAATGTGTACATTTCATAATGTTAGTTATTTACATCTGAAATTTCACAGCCTTGTAACTGTAGGGGTCCTGACCCAAAAAGGAGTTGTGAGGGGGGTTGCAAGGTTATTGTAGGGGGGGTTGCGGTACTTGCTACATGTTATGGGCTAATGTTTCCATTGACTTGTTTCTTTTACAAACTCCATTAGTGAAGGTCAGGGTAGATCTTGTCTACAGCCTTTCTGGCTCTGAGCGCCCCCAGTTCTTGCTGATGTCAAAGCCAGCAACTGAGGTGAGGGCTGCAAAATGTGACATCAGTGGGATTCAGAGTAGCTCAGCACCCTTCTACTTCCACGCCTAAATATGGGTTTAGCAGCACTTCAGGCACCTAAGCTAAAAATATTGCCCTTATTTTGTATATGGAAATGTAAAACACAGGAATAGATGCAGAAGTGAAACATCAATTCTGGTACAGAAATCGTTAGTCATAAAATTACCATAATATTTTCATATGTCATAAAAATAGAAAAGGAAGACGAGAACAAGGAGCAGAAGGGAAACTGAGGCCGCCCCAATCAGTGTTAAGGTCCTTAAATACCCCATGTCACTGTTTGCAACAAAGAGTTGTTCACCTGGCCAAATCCCAGCATGGCTTATTCCATTTCAGCTACCTAAAAGTTTTCTTCATTGGTTAACACAAGGCATGATCATCTGATTCATCCCCTTTACTGAGTCTCAACTGACAGTTCATTTCATCTGAAGTTGGACCTGGCCTATGAAGGCCCTTGTGTTTTAACAATTACTGGAAGCCATGTGGTTTCAGAATTTAAAGTGGGTTCTAAGCAAGTAACATTCTCTATGACCTTGAGTGAGTCATTGTATTCCTGGGAGTTTTAAAAGGTGGCATCTTAATGAGGAGTGGGTAGGCAATTGGAAAAAACAATCACCCTGACAGCACATGTGATAAAGAAGAACCCCACTGAAAAGCTCTCCTGGGATGACTGCATTACCTTTGCTCACAGCTGTTTGTGCCTATTGGTAAAATACCAAACAGCTTTTACTGAAAGGTTGCTTTTGACTATGCAATCTGTTGTGAGGAAAATTGCAGCTGACTGAAATATGACCCATATCACCTCACGGTTGATACTAATAAAATACGTCAGTAAATTTAATAGTGGGTCCCTGTAGAGTTGGGTACAAAGAGAAAGCACAGATTGCTCTGAAGGAGAGCACTGCCGTAAATCTAAAGCTATTTATGTTTCCTTTTCATTGCATCAGTCTCAGAGCAGCTCCCTTTTGCTGTCCTCTCATAAATATTTAGCAAGATGATGATCTTTTACAAACACTACTCTGTTATTCCTAGAGTCCATTCCTATAGGCACTGAGTGAAGTCGGTGCCGTTCAGGATTAGACATCTGTCTATCCAGGATCTCAAAATGCTTTAGTCACAAACACATACATTAATTTAGCCTCATAAGATCCGTATGAGTTAGGAAAGTCTTAGTAGCCCTGCTTTACAGATGGGAACTGAAGAGCACACGGTTTGAGGATTAACTTTTATTGCCTGAAGTCACCCAGAAGGCAATGTGTGGTAGACCTGGAATTTGCACCACATTCCTGTGTTTTAACATAAGACTATTCTTCTTCCTTGAAGAGGCATCAGCGCCGATCTTCATTTCCAAACTATTGATAAGAATTTCTTAGCGATCATTAATGGGACTGAAAATTAATTTTTCAATGTCGAGTAGGCTGCTAAAGATCCTCTTTGCTTGGTCACGTGGCCCCCTTCTTGACTTTTCTTTTTAAAGGCAGGTGCTTGCAATCACGGCCTAGGATTCATTATTTACTGTTGGCCTTCAGAGATATGCCATGATAGCCGAGTTGTTTGAAAGACGCACTCTGAGATGGAAAGAAAAAGCTAGGAAATGGCCGAGTGGACCCAAACTGACTAGCACAGAACATCACAAAATTATAATATACATTTTTACCTATGTGTGTAGTCTGTTTTCTGTCATCTGCTGTACTCGCTTTTGTATCTTGCTTTGTGTAATGGTCTTTTTTCAAAACTGCTGCTGCTATTTATAGCTCATGACAGGGAGGGTCACTGATGCTTGGCTATTTGGATCTTTTCCTCCGCGTTTAATTAATATAGTGTAGATTTCAAACCTTGACACTAATGTAGTAGATCAGAGACACGGTCACTTGAAGCAGTGTTGTAACTGCTATGATATGGCATGCACTGCAAATCAGGACACCAAATGAGGGGCTCCAAACACATTAAAAAAGCTGTTGGATCATCCGAGTGAGTGCCTAGACTCCTAACCATAGGCACCGACTCCGTGGATGCTCTGGGGCTGGAGCACCCACAGAAAAAAAATTGTGGGTGCTCAACACGCACCGCTGGGCCCCGCCGATCAACTCCTCCCCCTTCCTCCCACCCACCGTGGATCAGCTGGTCAGTGGTGTGCAGGAGGTGCTGTGGGGAAGGGGCTGGAGTGAGGGTGGGGCACGCTCGGGAGAGGGGATGGAATGAGGAGGGAAGAGGCTGGGCATGGGGGGAAGGGGTGGCGTGGGGCAGGGACTGGGGCAAAGAAGAGGTCGAGTACCCTCAGGGAAATGAGAAAGCCGGCGCCTATGCTCCTAATCCTGGCCAGGCAGCGCTTATGTACACTACAACGTACAGCACTCACACGTGAGAGAGATTGCCCCTTCCTGTGGCGGTTTCCATTTGAAGTACAGGGCATGACGCTCAGAAAAGTAGAATCTTTCCAAATGGAATGAACTCTTAAAAGGTGCCCGCTGTACGGTGTGCATGTCTTTGGTCGGGAATTTACTTTGGGCCTGATCCTGAACGTTACTGAGCCAGCACTCAGCACCCTTCAGAATCAAGTCCTTTGTTCTTTATCAGCTTTTTGTTTATTTTTGGACACAGATACCCTTGTCTCTGGACACTCACTCTGTTTGTGATTAAGACTGTGCTGCAGTGATGCAACGTTGATAGATTATGGGTACGTAACCTCACTGAAGCATGGCAATGAATTGTCTCTGGTGTGCATAAATGGATTGCCTAGGTTGCTTTGGTATTAAGTAAAATATGGAAGTGTCTCCTTCCTTTCATAAATTGTTACTGCCACTTGTTCGAAAGGAACAGAAAAGGGCATGTCATAATCAAGAAGGTGCTGGAATTGCGCTTGCTCCTGATAAATGATTACTAATTGCATGTACCATTGCTTCATATCAAAAGCCAGGCTAATGTTGAACTTTGCTAGATGTGGCTCAGGTACAGGCTCCACCTCCTACAAACTGCATGCAGTTTAGCAATACCCCTCAGTGGGGTATCCTCGCAGACTTCCAAGGGATGGTTGCAGAAATGCTGGCTCATTAGCATCATTCCTCCTTTCTTGCATCTTTTCTGAAGCACGGTCATTTATGTGAGGTGTGTAGAAGAAGTGGAAGAAGCCAAACCAAACGTCACATACTGTTACAGACTTAGGGAACAAAACAGTGAAATGGAAGACTACTAAAGATTAGTCTTCAAACATTGCATCCAATCAGGCTGCATCTGCCTATGAGCTCACCGATGTAAAACCACAGCAGCACCCCTGTGGCCACCAAACCGTTCCTCAGAGCTTCCTTGACTGTGAGCTGTGCGAAGTGACCAGACGGAAAGCTTTTGACCATAGCTTTCATGCGGTCAGTGGCCTTGGGGATCGCAGCAGGGGTTGGAGGAACCAGCTCAACCTTGGCATAGTGCCAAAACGTGGCCAAACAAGGCCTAGAGGAAGTCACAGAAGCACTTGCTAGCGGCGGGCCCTTGATGGCGACGCACTGGCTTGGCAGACTATCGGTGCACTTCAGGAACAGCTCAAGTGGCCTTCAGGCTTATTCCTCTCCAAGCACAGACCAGCCGCCTACTAAAACACATGCGGCATTGTTTATTGCTATATTTTCTCCTGAATAAAATATAATTTGGAAAAATAAATGCATAATGGAACTTGTTTCAGCCCTGTAGTTTAAAATGTGGGTATGACACTTACATAGGGCCATCAGAAATGCTGTTATTTTCCCCATTATCCTAAATAATAGGTAGGTGTTACTATCAGTCAGTACTTTGGTAACAAAGGTCAGAATAATGTTTCAAAATCACTAGTTTGTATCTTTATTGCACTCTTGCCCATACTGAGCCTGCATGAAAGCAATTCATTAATCTACTTTCCTGTTGGCGTATATAACATTGCTCGAGATTGTGCACTCATTCAGCTGGTTCATTGCTAATGGCTATTCTCAAAGGGTTTTTGTATGCTATTAGAAAGGTCACATCTTCTGAAGTAGAACCAGCTTAACAAGCGTTCATTCTGAAGGGCTTGTAAAAGTTTAGAGCATCTCTGCTCATGCAGAGCCAGTTTAATAGTTTGGTCCAAAAATGTGAGCAGAGCTTCTCTGTGCTTACAAAATTATGGGTCTTCGATGCTACCAGAAGTGCCATTTAAATCAATGAGACTGCTCCCTGGAGTATTGAAGGATCGGGCTCTACCACTGTATTGGACATGCATTCCTATCTATCCAGATGCAGTATATAGTGAGGAAAACCCTCAAAGTTCTTTTATGGATGTATTTATTATGTATGTAGCACCAGCACCAAACTAAGTACTTTACAGGCAGGTAAAGTGTCAAGGATCATGCTCAAAGGAGTTTGTAATCCAAGAGCGTGAGCTTGCAAACTTTAACTCATACAAATAGTGCCTTTGGGGCCAATAAGCAAGGACAACTCACGTGAGTAAGGTTGATATTAGATTGAAGGATGGGCGATGGAATGCAAAGCAATGCGATTGATTGGTTATAACAGACTCAAATAACCACCCTAATCAATTATGATAATCATAAATTCCCCTAAACCGAGTTAAAAATAATAATCAAATTTACACAATAAAATTACCCTTTAAATAATGTTAAAAGTTTAGTCGAACCAGGAAGAGTAAAGGAAAGAAAAAGAAAAGAAAAAAAGCTGTCTTTCTAAGTGTAGCCTTGTGTGTCTAGGCGTTGTAGGCGTTCCCAAAGCAGAGTGCACAGTACCTAATGTGCTTTAGTGCTTACAAAGAATGGGACAACTTGTAGAAAAAGGGCGGTGCCCATCCGTGGCAAATTTAGCTCCAAGAGCCTATCACTTCTCACCATTGGTGATGTGTGTCAAAATCAACATATCCTACACATTGTTGTGTAACCATTGTTAAAGTATCATTTAGTCTTGCAGTATCAAATAAACTCTCCCAACCAAGCCAACTGAGAAAAATGAAGTGCTGTACTGTGGCCAGTAAGTTACACTTTATAGAGTTTTAATCAGTCCCACCTAGGAGTTTATGGAACACAAGTTTCTTGGCTGTAGCAACATTTACTCATAATGTTACATAGAGCACAAAGCCAGAGCAGAATCAATTTGTAATTTCTGGCCTGCTAACTAAGGGGAGAGACACCATTTCAAATCTGTCATGAACATCAGGCATAAATAATACACTTGGCTTTAAAGTGATATTCGGGGTAGACAGGTGAATTGCTAAATGATGCAAAGTTATACGAAAAGCAGCCCAAAGGACAGTCTGGTGGTGAGTCACTGAAGGAGAAGGAGCTCTGTGCAGGCTGCAGGCTGAATTCTCCACACATCAGATGCTTTCACAGCACTGTATCCAGACCTCCTGCACTTAACCCCTGGGGCGACCAACCATTATTTATTTACAGAGGACAGCAATCAGATAATGAATTCAGCTGAAAGCTAACAGTAGCAAAAGTTATTGTAGCTATACATGGGGAGTGGGAGATCGAAATGAGCTCGGAGGTATAAACCATTCGCTTTGTGAACTGGCGATTGAGAGGCCTTGCCACAAGCTGTACATAGTGTCTGTGCATTTATAAAATGTATAGGCCAAAACCGCTGGGGGAAAAGATACATGTGTAGGGTCTCCCCCTTTAGCAAGAGGGCTGTGCCCAAGAGAAGGGACACACGTTCCGAGCCCCCCGGGGAGGGGTCCAGGATACAGATTCCATGGGCAGCAGGAGGGAAGGGGAGGAGGATGCAGCCCCCAGTCACCATGACAACTCTCTTCCCTCATCCAATGGGAGGAGGGGAGACAACAGCAATTTTCAGCAATCATTAAAGGGCAGAAGACAGCCAGGCAGCAGGGCAAGCAGTCGCTGACCGCCCTGCAGAGCCCCGCCCGGGAAAGCAAGAGGGAGGCTCCAAGTAGCCTGGCTTTCCCTGCACGGGGAGAGAGCAGCCAGGGAGCAGAGGGGCGAGAAGGTTTCCCTGCAGCCTGCCCACACAGCACTGCCAGGTCCAGCAACTGGCCTCTCTGTAACTTCAGCCTACAGGAAAGCCTCAGGAGGGGATAGAGTTGCAGGTGTCCAGTTTTTGCCCGGAACGCCTGGTCAAAAAGGGACCCTGGCGGCTCCAGTCAGCACCACTGACTGAGCCACTAAAAGTCCGGTCGGCAGCGCAGTGGCCGGGACTAAGGCAGGCTCCCTGCATGCCCTGGCTCTGCATGGTTCCCGGAAGCAGCCGGCATGTCCAGCTCCTAGGCGCAGGGGCGGCCACAGGGGTACCGCGGCCAATGGGAGCTGCGGGGGTGGCGCCTGCAGCCAGGGACAGCACACAGAGCCTCCTGGCTGCTCCTGCGTCTGGGAGCCGGACATGCTGGCCGTTTTCAGGAGCCACCTGAGGTAAGCGGTGCCCAGAGCCTGAACCCCCTCCTGCCTCCCAATCCCCTGCCCCAGCCCCGTGAAAGTGAGCGGCGGTGGGGGGAGAGCGAGTGACAGAGGGAGGAGGGTGGAGTAAGCGGCAGGCCCTCAGAGAAAGGGTGGGGCAGGGATGGGGCCTGGGGGAAAGAGTGGAGGAGAGGGTGGCGTAAGGGTGTTTGGTTTTTGTGTGATTAGAAAGTTGTCAACCCTAGGAGGGGAGAATCTGCTCGTCCAACCCACCAGCAACAGGAGGAGCCAGCCAGTCTCTCCTGCTGCTGCCTGCTGGCCCTGCAGCAGCTCACCCCGGATCCAGGATTTTGGCTCTGGAGACCTGACCTGCTTGCAGAAGCGGATTAAGATTTATTGGGACCATGGGCATAAAGAACATTTGGGCCCTTCCACTCCACCCTCCACCACGGGGCCCTGCCTCCTGCTCCTCCCCTTCCGCCAAGCCTCACCTCCTGACCTGGCTGGAAGCCAGGCTGTTATGCTTATAACAAGCACACAGAATCTTTTTCAGGGGAAAAGGCAACATGCCACATTTATTGAAGATACAACAATTAGCATATGCATTCAATCACACACACACACACACTCTCTGTCCTGCCAGTCAATGTTATAGTTACCAGTTCAGCGTCCGGATCAATCTAGTGGCCAGCTAGGTTGATCACGGGTAGATAGGAGCCGGGTTCTGTCAGTCACGACACAATGCTTCGGGGAAGTCTTGGCAGGATGAACCCAAAGTTTCATGGCAAGACACCCTGTTTATATAGTGATTTTCCTTCATTGGGACCAATGAGTTTTGCACTGTTATGCCCTGATTAATTGTCTGACAAGTGCTTGTTTTTTTTTAAAAAAAAAGTGTTAATTTTTTTTTATTAAGTTTTTTTAGGGAGTTACCCCATGCTGGTTTTGATCACAGCTATTTTGTTCCCATTGATAGGTGCCTATTTCATTTTTAGGGTTATCAATCTGCCCTCTTCTGACATTTCAACAGAGGCGTGCTGTAATTTTCTGTCACCCTTGCATCTGTTCTTGGTTTCTTCCTGGAATATTTGGTTCGGTGATGGCCTTTACACTTACTTTTTAACACACACATTCTTTATTCACACACAAAACAGAATTGATTTACACAGAACATTTGAACAGGAACATTAAGTTGCAATGCAACAGAAAAACAATCATTGCATTTTTTTAACTTATTTTAAAATGCTAAACCTACAACAAAGTGGTGACCCTAAAAGGTCTGTTACTGCCTTGAAATCAGCTCAGACACAGATTCTGTTCATACACCAATATATTTAATACATGCTACATTATTATTTTTTATTCTAAATTATATACAATAAAAACATCAAATTCTACTACCACAAGGCCCCTGTGGGGAGCCCTGGACCCTCCTTCTCCTGTGTGTGTGGAATGCCCTGGCGGGGCAGGCACATGGGACAGGGGCTGATCTCAGGCACCCAGGCATCCTGCCCAGGGCAGGGGGAGGGTCTGGGTCTCCCCACAGCTAGCCTGGCTCTATGAGTGATGTTTATTACAGCCTAGCATGACCGTACATCCCATTTTGGCTGGAACAGTCCTCTTTTTAAGCCATGCCCTGGACATCCTGACTTTTTTGTCAAAACTGTGCATTTCTCCTGTTTGCGCTTGCCAACTGAGCATCACTTGGCACGAGCATACAGGACAAATGCCCAGTTTTGACAAAAAGAGACTTGAGTGGGGGGGTGGCGGGGTTGAGCGGCAGGGTTCATGGGGAGGGAGCCAGAGGCAGGGCTCAGGCCAGCCCCATGTAGGGCGTGGGGGGATAGGGGTTTGGGCCTGTGGCTTGGTAAGCTCTGGGCAGGAGGGTGGGCGGAATACGCTACTCAGGCTCCAGATTCCAGCCTGACCAGGGGGCGGGGCCTCAGGGGGAAGAGGAGGAGCAGGGGGCAGGGCCATGGACAGTGTGACTCCTGTATTTGGGGAGGTTGGATGCGAGCACCAGACGCTCCCTAGAAGTGGGAGAGAACTGGCGCCCGGACCGTAGCCCCACACCTTGCTCCACCTCAAGGATCACCCCTGCTTGGCCTCCTCCCCCCGATGCCATGCCCATGCTCCACCCCCACTCCACCTCAGGTCCCACTCCTGCTCAGCACCCCCACCACCCCTGAGGCCCCACACACATGCCACTTGCTCAGCTCTGCCCCTGGAAGCCCCCGCCCACTCCTCTCTTCCCCCTCCCCTAAGGCCCCAAGTACCTCACACCACTCCACCATCTCCCCTGAGCTCCCCTGTCCCCGGCAACCCCTCATGCCTCTCTGACCGCTCCGGCAGAAAAGGAATCTGAATGAGTACCTGTGTTATCTTCAGAGAGGTAGTTAGGGTTTGATTTTGTACCATTAAGGCACAGTGCATTTGCAACAGGATTTGCAAAAGATCAGCACTGCCAAGCCCCAGGATAATAAAGTGTGTATCTAACAGCAACTCCTTACGGGCCTGCACCATCTCGCCATGTGCACCACCTGGGTACGTGAGACGTGGGGAGACAAAACTGAGGGGCTGACACTTTTGGTTAGGAACATTGGGGAGTGTGTGGTCACCTGACGTAGTGTGCTTGCCAACATAGCCTTTAGTAATTACAAATCATTGTTAATATCTCCCATCATTTTAATTATTCAGTATTTTTACTGATTGTATATTTCTCTTTAATCAAAGCCTTATGTAAAGCTTATAGTGATTGTTTTCAGTTTGTTTGTTTGGGTGAGTTTCAATTATTTGTGAGTTCTAGTGCCTTAGTGTGGTTAACTTCTTCTCTTGCTGGAAGCTCAGCCAAGTAGCTGTAATCTTTAGCACACCAGCAGGAGGAATCAGGCACCTACCAGCAAGCCCAGGTGACAGAAACTTTGGAACTGTCCAAAGACTGTGAAGTGCCCCTCTCCTGTTCACACATCATACGGGCATTAAGCTGCAGCCACTGCCAAAAAGGGGATCACACATTTTCATTGCCATTTCTGTTGTCTCAGCCTTGGCCGAGCTCCCTCACCATGCTGCTGTGTTTAGGTCTCAACAGGCTGGACCCATGTGCTTTAAATTTCCTGAGTCTCTGTAGGCTTCAACACTATCACTTTCTTTGGCTTCTCTGGCACACTTCCTGGCCATAAACCAGAGGCAATGTCGGGCACCGGGGGGCACGTAGGATCACAGCCCCTCCCCCCAGATTTCAGCCAGGGTTTATATGCCCTGCCCTGAACCTGCCCTGCTCTGAACTCTGCTGCATATCACCAGGACCTTTAAATTATGCCCCGCCCCACTATCAACAGTTACATGTCGTCTCTGACATAAACTCTGTCTATTACTCCTTCACAGAAGTGGGGCCTCGCAGTCCAGCTGTGCTTGACCCCCCAGGAGCAGTGCAGACCCTCCCAAGACACCCCAGTAGCTTACACACACCCTTTTCCAGAGCACCACCCTTGCGGGCTCTATGGTTTACAGTTTTCGGCTCTAGGGACATAGGATAATTATAGGGTGACCATATTTTCCCAAAGGGAAAACTGGACACCCCAGCTGGCCCCAGTCATCCCCCTTACATGCGGGGCCACCCAAGTCCTCCCTGCTTCCTGCCCACGTGGGGCCAGCCTGAGGTCCTGCTCCTCACTGGCACCCCAGGGCTGTTCTGAGCGCCCCGCCACTTCCCCTTCACCCCAGCGCCCTGTTCCCCCCACATGCGGGGCTGGTCTGAGCCCCCTTTCCTCCCCTGTGTATAGGGTTGGTCCTCTGAGCCCCCCCTGCCGCCCTCCCACTGGGCTGGTGGTCTGAGCCCCCTGCCACACACCAACGCATGGGGCCACCCAAGACCCCCCTCTATGCCCTGTACGTGGGGTGGGCTGGCCAGCGCAAGCCGCTCTCCCTAGCACTCCCTCCAGCACAGGGCTGGTGTTGCCCTCACTGTCCCCACCTCCACCTCTCCCCCCGTTTCCTCTCACCTCACTTTTTTGACAGCGGTACATAGTAGCACATAGACAGATTCACAAATTGCCACAGGTATATCAAATATTTACAGCAAATTATTCATGATCAGTCAAAAAGGGTATAAAAACTCACAAAAATGTGTTAAATCAGTTTGAACAACAAATAAATTTGGGGACATTGGGATCTGCTTGTGGACTTTCTTCAAGAAGAAAGAAGCTAAATTTGGCAAGTAAGTGAAATGTTATGAATTATTTGATCAGCTCTAACATATATTCAGATATACTCATAGGAAGAAATGAGATGGAGAGAGTATTCATCAGCCTGAGAAAGATAAAGGGTTTAAAGTTTCACTTATGTAACAGAATTTCTGTGAAATGCTGGAAGCTTAATTCTAATATGTACTTTTCAACATCAGCAGATGTAGCTGTAGAGGAGTCTTGCTTTGAGACAGGAAAAAAAAAGTAAGCCTTTGTAATGGACATATTTGTCCATTTGTGATAAACTATGCACATAAAGCTCTGAACTTTTAAATGTTTGGGATTTTAGTTATTTATCTCTGTATCTGTTGAAAGGTTTTTTTTATAAACTTAAGTGTAACCAAATTTGGGAGTATATGTTGTGTCATTTGGAGTGTAAAAACACACCATGAACTGCAAAAGAGGACAGTTCAGCAGTCAATCAGTTTCATCAGTCGAGTAACCTTTCATTTACGTACAAAGGGCATAAAGCATCCAGGACATGTGAATGGAGAGAAGCAGTAGGATGTAAGAACTGGAAGGCTCAACATACAAATAGGGATCTTGAGAAAATATTAAGAAGCTACGTACAGAAACAGTGTGGACTGTGTTATGTTCTGATGTGGTTTCAGGGAATTAAGAATTCAAATCTTTCCTGAGCCTTGGACCATAATTGTAGGATCTATATGTGTGTGTGCTCCAGGAGAATTTATGATGCATACTAGGGTTGCCAACGTTAGTTGGACACATTCCTGGAGGTTTCATCACATGACATAATCTTTAATTATAGATTAATCTTTAATTTCTGGAGACTCCAGGACAATCTTAGAGGGTAGACAACCCTAATACATACCCTAGATTTAGGAGTTCTTTATCTGGAACTCTTCAAATTTAATCTTGTCTGCAGTTGAACGTTAACACAGATTAAGGTAGGGGGTGAAGAAGGTGTGTAAAACTCAACAGCTAACCCTGAATAACTCCATGTGTTGATACTCTTAGTCTGGAACAAAAGTGCCTTGTTCCTGGTTAGTTTAATCCCCTTTAAGGAACTAGGAACCCTTGATCTGGAAAAGGAGTGTTGCCCCATGGAGTTAATCAGAGACAGTTAATCAGGGACAATGCTATATGTAGACAAACCCTTACTTGCAACTCTGACAGCTCTAGGGGTATGTCTACACTACCTGCGGGCAGCGATTGATCCAGAGGGGGTCGATTTATCGCGTCTTGTCTAGACGTGATAAATTGACCCCTGAGCGCTCTCTCTTCGACTCCTATACTCCACCACCGCAAGAGGCGCAGGCGGAGTCAACAGGGGAGCGGCAGCAGTTGACTCACCGCAGTGAAGACGCCGCATTGAGTAGGTCTAAGTACGTCGACTTCAGCTACGTTATTCACATAGCTGAAGTTGCGTAACTTAGATCAATCCCCCACCCACCCCCCGCAGGGTAGACCAGGCCTAAAGTGTAAGTGCAAATTGTAGCAGCCCTTGTGGACCCTTGCATTTATTTATTTTTTTGTTTGTTTGTTATTATTTATTTTATTTCAGAAAAGAGACAAAAATGGATTTATGTGCACATGCAGCTTCTGGTCAATGTCATTTATTCGACCAATCACAGCTAACCAGCTGCAGAAAACTGTGATCAATCCACAGACTTAAAGAGTCGACCAAAAATAACTCTCAATTATTTTTGAATAACAAAAAATATTGAGTACATTTTGATCTGCTCATGGATATTTCACTAGCAGAAAAAGAGGCTCTGCTTGTTGGATAAATGATTAATTATGAATTAGTCATTTGGATCGAATTGTCTAGTACTCTTAACAAAAACTAATTTCAGTGATCTAGGGTTAGTATGAGAGAAAGGCCAAAGGGAATTAACTTCTATATTTAAATTCTAAGCCTACCTGCAATAATACCAAAAATAAGTCACCTTTGAGATTCTGAGACCTTTATAAATTTAAATTCCTTTTAAAATACTGGACTTTTCTCTAGTGATTGTTTTGAAATTATTTGTCTTTAAAGAGTCACACTAAGGCCCAGTACAATTGAGGAAAGATATGCATAAGAAGAAAATACGTTTTGAAATATTTTTTTTTACTGTGACTCTAAAGTAACAAAGTTTTTAGAACAATTTCAAAATAAATAATAATGACAAGTAAAATACAAAAACTAGGTGTGATGTTTAGTACCTACAGTCTATATTGTCATGAACGGAGGACTGCTGGCTTTACAAGCAGACAAATTAGCATTTTATTATGTAAGCCCCAGGCCTAGAAGATTTAAAGGGACAGAGCTCTCTGCACTCACTACTGGGGAGAAGGGGAAAAGCCAGCCCTTGCCAGACTCATTTACATAAATTATAATATTGTTTACCCATAATTCCACCTACTGCATTTTGTTGTTTTGGCTGCAATTTGTTTGTTTTGATGAGTAAATGTGATAACGGATTACTATAATTACTACACTCATGAATGGGCAAAGAATTCTTCAGCATATATACTCTGGGTGAGGGGTCATCCTGATAGAACAAATAATGGACTTTGATTGGGTAGTAATGTTCAGGCTAATTACAAAGAAGGAACAATGACTCTGAGCTGGAAATGAAAAGTGGTGTTCAAGGATAGCAATCCTGTCCAGGGATCATGTTTTGGTCTGGTTTCCATACCTGGGAATTTTCTGCTCTGTGTGAAAGAACCTGTTGAGCTACAGAAGAAGATTCCACTGCATCTTGAAGTCTTTAAACCATGATTTGAGGACTTTAATAGCTGAGACATAGATGAGAGGATTATTCCAGGAGTGGGTGGGTGAGATCCTGTGGCCTGCATTGTGCAGGAGGTCAGACTGGATGATCATAATGGTCCCTTCAGACCTTAAAGTCTATGAGTGAGTGTTGACTAGAGCAGCATTATGATGGTGGTGGTGGTGGAATCAGTAGTTAAACCTATCCCACAGAGAGGACTGGCAATACAGAGCTAAATTCACAGTATTCCATACAGCTGGCCAGTGGGAGCAGATCTGTCAACACAGCTCTTGATTTAAATCCACCACCATCCTTGGTAAATTATTCCAGTGATTAATTACTGTCACCATTAAAAATTGATGCCTTATTTCCCATCTCAATTTGTCTAGATTCAACTGCCAGCCATTGTGTAAGGGGACTGTTGACCCCTTACTGAAACTTAGTGAGTGGGTTTTGGTTGGCCTTCTCCCAATACCAAAAGAAAGGGGAGGGCCGATGAGAAATGAGGACCCTGAGACTGACAGCCCCCAGGGACAATGGGAAGAGGCCAACGCTCCAGGTCAGCCCGATTGACAGGGCAGGCAGGCCAATGAGGGAGTCAGGAGCTTGGGGTCTCATCCTGCGTGTGAGCTGGACTTAGAGTAGCAGCAGCCAGACCCAGAGGGGTCAGAGAAGCAGCCCAGCTACAGTTGCCAGGTGTCCAGTTTTCTACCGGAACACCTGGTCAAAAAGGGATCCTGGTGGCTCCGGTCAGCACCTCTGACTGGGTCATTAAAAGTTATGGCTCAGCGGGGCTGGCAAGCTCCCTACACGGCTCCTGGAAGTGGCAACATTTCCCTCTGGCTCCTAAGCGGATGCTGGGGTGGCCAGGGGGCTCCGTGTGCTGCCCCTGAGTGCCGGCTCCACAGCTCCCATTGGCCAGGAACGTGGCTAATGGGAGCTGTGGAGGTGGTGCCTGTAGCTGAGGGCAGCATGCGGAGCTCCCTGAACACCCCTGGAGGTGAATTGATACTCTCAGTTGTGTCCCGCCACCCCTGGAGGTGAATTGATACTCTCAGGCTAAGGCTACACTTGCAGCTGTACAGCGCTGTGAGTTAAACCCGCCTTCGTACAGCTGAGTAGGGAAAGCGCTGCAGTCTGTCCACACTGGCAGCTAACAGCGCAGTAAGGTGGCTACATTTGAGGCATTTGCAGCTGTATTGGGAGCGGTGCATTATGGGCAGCTATCCCAACGTTCAAGTGGCTGCAACGTGCTTTTCAAATGGGGGAAAGGGGTGAGGTGGAGTGTGACAGGGAGCGTGTGGGGAGAGAGAGTGGGTTTTTGGGGTATCCGCAGAGTGTCAGCTCATTATCTCCTAAGTTTACATACTCCCATGTCCCCCGCCTCTCTCTCAATCACTGAAAGCAAGCAGCAGGGGCTTTGTTTGTTTTTAAAGAGCAGATAAGCAGCCACTCGGGGAAACGGACCCCAACCCCTCCCTGTCCCTGCCGCCGCTGCCGCCTTCTCTCTCCAAGCTAACTTTGCTGCCGGCACTCCTAACGGAGCTCCTCTGCCTGCAAACAGTAGCTGTGTTTGTTTTTTTGATAAGCAGCCCCCAGAACGGAGCTCTGAACTCCAACCCGGAAGTGCCATTTCAAAACAAAGGGAGCTTCCGGAGGTCAGTTAGTGCGTACTCCCCAACTACATTTCAACAGCAGCGTCTCAGCCACTACGCAACAGCTGTTATTCCTCTCGGGAAGGTGGAGTACCAGCAGCGCTGTAGCCATGGAGATACAGCGCTGTACGTTCCTTGCCAGTGTAGACAGTGAGTGAGGTACAGTGCTCTGGGAGGCTTTATTGCGCTGTAACTCGTAAGTGTAGCCAAGGCCTCAGTTGTGTCCCACCAGAGGTTTGGTGTGCCTTAGAGGTGGAAAAACCCCAGCCTTGGGCTGTGACTGCCCTGCTTGAAGCAATTTCTAAGCAATTTGTCCTGAATTGATACTCTCAGTTGTGTACCGCCAGAGGCTGCTTCGTTACAAAAGCCTGTACAGCTGAAACTCTCTCTGTAGCCATACTTCCTCCTATTCACCAATAGATGAGGTCAGAAAAGGCCTTCCCCTCTCTCCATCTAAAGTCCTGGGTAAATAGCTAATACAGGTGAAGCAGCATAGTGGCCATTCTTCCCGCTGCTCACCAACAAATGGAAGCAGAGAGCTCCTTATCCCCTAGAGCTTCAAGCCACATGGATTTACACTGGGCATAGCAATACAGAGAAAATTATGTTAAACACCTGGTTCCTGTTTGCATGTGACATGCTACCTTGGCTGGGCTGTGTCTCTGCTGGAAATTCTTCATAAGATCTTCTTTGCTCCACAGTGTGAAGCAGCTATGGTCTCCAAAAATACAAGATTAGCAGCTTGCGGCTATTCCTCTAATTAGGTTATAGGCTCCATAAAAATGTAAGGTGTTTTTTTTTGTGTAGGGCACATTGGGTATTGCCATAAAAGCAATGACAGTTAGTCACCCGTACTTAGTTGCAGTATCTGTTATTCCTGGCATCTGTTTTCTGCAGATAAGTGTTGAACAACAGCTGTCTCACATTAATGAGCTTAAAAAAAAAGTACATCTCATTAATTGCTGTTTCACTCTTTCTTAACAGACCCACTTTAGAGACCTTTAGTTAGCAGCTCTTGCTGTTCATGCTGAGTGGAACTCATTTCCATTGCTATTAGGATCATTTGGAGAGTGTTACACATCACATATCTCAAGTTTACTGTGAACATTCTGAAATGACAATTTCTGTTTAGGATGCTCCACATCACATTGTTGATGGAACTATCCGCATATATGAACTTGGAAGCACATGGTGTAAACCAGAAGATTAAATGAAAAAATCTATTATCTTGTATCCTTAGGGTAACCTATTCCCCTTTAATTCAGCCAGTAACTGTGAACCCCAACATTCTCCTTTCCTTCCATGCATGGAACTCCCAGAATATCCCATTCCCAGTGGAAAAGGAGTTTGGGAATGAAAGGAGAGCGAAAGCAGAAGAATTTTTCTCCGAGGTAGGAAATGTCATAGTCTGAATGCATTTATACAGCTGCATTATAGCATGTAGCTAGCGAGCAGGGGACTGCAAATGGGGGAGTTTGAGAGAGGGCGAAGGAGCTCCCCCTGCTGAACAAACAAGGGGCGAGTACTAATCTTGGGATGAGTAAAAAGAACGAGGCGTGCTTGTGGCACCTTATAGAGTAACAAATTTAGTTGGGCATAAGCTTTCGTGGGCTAGAACCCTCTTCATCAGCTGCATGGAGTGGAGTGGTTTGAGCCCCAAAAAGCCTATGTCCAAATAAATTTGTTAGTCTCTAAAGTGCCACAAGGACTCCTCGTTCATTTTGCTGATATAGACTAACACGGCTACCCAGGGCCGGCGCTTGTGCTAGGTGACCCTAGGCGGTCGCCTAGGCGCCGAGATTTGGAGAGCGGCGGGCAGCTGCCTCCCGCCTCCCCGCTCAGCCACTGAGCGTGGAGCCAGGAAGCAAGGGGCTGCTCGCCGCGGCTGCCCCCTGCCTCCCCGCTCAGCAGATGAGTTGCTGAGCAGGGAGACAAGGGGCGGCTTGCTGTGGATGCCCGTTGCCTTCCCGCTCAGCCGCTGAGAGGGGAGACAAGGGGCGGCTCACTGTAGCTGCCCCCGCCTCCCCGCTCAGTGGCTGAGCAGCTGAGCGGGGAGACAAGGGGCGGCTCGCTGCGGCTGCCTGCTGCTGAGCGGAGAAGCAGGGGTCAGCCATGGCGAACCTCCCCGTGGCTGCCTCCTGGCTCCATGCTCAGCGGCTGACCATGGAGCTGGGAGGCTGCTGGCGAGCCGCCCCCCTGCCCCATGCTCAACCGCTGAGCGTGGAGCTGGGAGGCAGCCGCGGCGAGCCGCCCCCCTGCCTCCTGGCTCCAAGCTCAGCTCCCGCAGCCCGTGGGTGCGGGGCTGAGCTCCTGGGGGTGGGGGAGCTGGGGGGGGGGGGGCGGCGCAGGGCCGGTGCAAGGAAGTTTCACCTAGGGCACGAAACTTCCTTGCACCGACCCTGCGGCTACCACGCTGAAACTTGAGATGAGTGAGTTTGTTTGACTGTTTGTTTGTTTTTTTTCTTTCAGGTTATTTCAGTTACTGGGTCAATTGAGAGTGTGTGCTGGGGACACTTTGAGCCTTTGTTCCCTTGATCATCCTTGATCAGCTTCGATCACCCTTGTGAGCACACACACTCCCTATGTGATTAATGAGGGGGAAGGGCTGACCTAGGAGGGAAGACCTTAAAAGCCAGAGGCTAAGTGACCAAGGGGAGCTCACAAACAGGGGAGTTTGAGTGAGGGAGTCAAAATATAATCATTAGGGGTAGGAAGGGCCTCATTGCCAGTGCGAAAAATGCTCCTGTATCCTCCACGTGTGCCTACATCCATACAGAGAACCTAACCATGGATGCCTCTACCCAGACCCTGGTGTGGATTTGCAGAGACTGTGGACTGCATATCCCACTCACAGAAAGCCAGGCTGGGGGGACCATCCAGTGTGAGAGGTCCCTACTGGTGGAATCTCTCAGGAAGCAGGCCCGGCACTATCGCTAGGCGACCCTAAGCAGTCACCTAGGGCACCAGGATTTGGGGGGGGGGGAGGCGGGAGGCAGACGTGGTACGCCACCCCACCTGCCTCCCGGCTCCCCGCTCAGCTCCCGTGGGTGGGGGGGGGGGCTGAGTTCCAGAGGCCAGTGGGCGGGAGGGCTGAGCTTCCACGGGTAGGGCAGCACTGGCTGGGGTGGGTGCTGTTAGCTGGTGGGGGTGGGGGGCGCAGGACTGGTGAAAGGAAGTTTTGCCTAGGGCGCGAAACTTCCTCACACCGGCCCTGGGTGGGAGAGTGAAAGGCGGTGTTCACTGAGCGTATTCATATGGATCCTTCCAAGGCTGACGACGCTATCCAGCTAGAGTAGACTGCTCTAACACCCCAGCGTTGGAGGTGGGGGGGGGCAGGGAGAAGAAGTATAAGGCTCTGGTAAAGGGAGTACACTGGCTGATGGTTACTTCTGGGAGCAAGCAGTGCTCCACTCCGACTCCCAACCCACCCACCATGACAATGGAGAACTGTTATGCTGCCCTGGAAACGAGTGATGAGGAATCACCCCGCAAAGGTGGACCGCTGACTTCTCTGCCGACAGCTCTTCCAGTGAGCCACCCCACTAGCTGTCGGCAGAAAGGCCAGCGCTCCGGCGCACTGGAAGAAGTCGAGGCCCGCTCCCGCGTACCTAGCGCCAAGAAAAGCGCCCTGGGCAGGCAAAACCAAGAAGAGACTGTCAGGGGTGGGATTCGAACCGACGCCTCCAGGGGAGACTGCGACTTTAAAGCAGCGCCTTGGACAGCTCGGCCACCCTGACCCAAGGCGGCGTGGTGCCGGCGCTCTCTTGACCGCCACTTGCGGTGGCGGAGGCAGCAGGTGCACAGGGCCCAGCAGGATCCCTCTCTGGCTTCGACAGGGCACGGACCAGCGCGGCCACGCCTTTTCACTGAGGCCCGGGGGAGGAAGTGGGAGCGCCTCCTCTGAGGAGATCAACACGCAACGTCCCGCCGGCCCCAAAAAGAAGAAGCCCCAACGCAACGAAAACCTGGCAAGATGCTGTCAGGAGTGGGATTTGAACCCACGCCTCCGCAGGAGACAGCGGCCTAAACGCAGCGCCTTGGACCGCTCGGCCATCCTGGACAAGCTTGGAGAAGGCCCCTTTGGGTGGGAGTCGAAGAAAAAGCACCCCCGTGCAGCACAGCGCAAAGCACCGCCTCAGGCCTCGCCCGCCACGTGCCCCAGCCCAAAAATGGCAGAAAGACAGGGCTTGTCAAGGGTGGGATTCCAACCCACGTCTCCGGAGGAAACTGAGACCTGAACGCAGCACCTTAGACCGCTCGGCCACCCTGACGTCCTGTGGCAAGCCCCTCGGCTAGCTGTCGGCAGAGAGGCCAGCGCTCCGGCGCACTGGAAGAAGTCGAGGCCCGCTCCCGCGTACCTAGCGCCAAGAAAAGGGCCCTGGGCAGGCAGAACCAAGAAGAAACTGTCAGGGGTGGGATACGAGCCCACGCCTCCAGGAGAGACTGCGACCTTAACGCAGCGCCTTGGACCGCTCGGCCACCCTGACTCAAGGCGGCGTGGTGCCGGCGCTCTCTTGACGGCGGCAGCAGGTGCACAGCGCCCAGCAGGGTCCCTCTCTGACTTGGACCGGGCATGGGCCAGCGCAGCCACGCCTTTTCACCGAGGCCCTGGGGGAGGAAGTGGGAGTGCCTCCTCTGACGAGATCAACACGCAACGTCCCGCCGGCCCCAAAAAATAGAATCATAGAATCATAGAATCTCAGGGTTGGAAGGGACCTCAGGAGGTCATCTAGTCCAACCCCCTGCTCAAAGCAGGACCAACCCCAACTAGATCATCCCAGCCAGGGCTTTGTCAAGCCTGACCTTAAAAACCTCTAAGGAAGGAGATTCCACCACCTCCCTAGGTAACCCATTCCAGTGCTTCACCACCCTACTAGTGAAAAAGTTTTTCCTAATATCCAACCTAAACCTCCCCCTCTGCAACTTGAGACCATTACTCCTTGTTCTGTCATCTTCTACCACTGAGAACAGTCTAGATCCAGCCTCTTTGGAACCCCCTTTTAGGTAGTTGAAAGCAGCTATCAAATCCCCCCTCACTCTTCTCTTCTGCAGGCTAAACAATCCCAGTTCCCTCAGCCTCTCCTCATAAGTCATGTGCTCCAGCCCCCTAATCATTTTTGTTGCCCTCCGTTGGACTCTTTCCAATTTATCCACATCCTTTTTGTAGTGTGGGGCCCAAAACTGGACACAGTACTCCAAATGAGGCCTCACCAGTGCCGAATAGAGGGGAATAATCACGTCCCTCGATCTGCTGGAAATGCCCCTACTTATACAGCCCAAAATGCCGTTAGCCTTCTTGGCAACAAGGGCACACTGTTGACTCATATTCAGCTTTTCGTCCACTGTAACCCCTAGGTCCTTTTCTGCAGAACTGCTGCCCAGCCATTCGGTCCCTAGTCTGTAGCAGTGCATGGGATTCTTCCGTCCTAAGTGCAGGACTCTGCACTTGTCATTGTTGAACCTCATCAGATTTCTTTTGGCCCAATCCTCTAATTTGTCTAGGTCCCTCTGTATCCTATCCCTACCCTCCAGCGTATCAACCACTCCTCCCAGTTTAGTGTCATCTGCAAACTTGCTAAGGGTGCAGTCCACACCATCCTCCAGATCGTTGATGAAGATATTGAACAGAACCGGCCCCAGCACCGACCCTTGGGGCACTCCACTTGATACTGGCTGCCAACTAGACATGGAGCCATTGATCACTACCCGTTGAGCACGACCATCCAGCCAGTTTTCTATCCACCTTACCGTCCATTCATCCAGCCCGTACTTCTTTAACTTGCTGGCAAGAACACTGTGCGAGACTGTATCAAAAGCTTTGCTAAAGTCAAGAAATAGCACATCCACTGCTTTCCCCTCATCCACAGAGCCAGTTATCTCATCATAGAAGGCAATTAGGTTAGTCAGGCATGACTTGCCCTTGGTGAATCCATGCTGACTGTTCCTGATCACTTTCCCCTCCTTTAAGTGGTTCAGAATTGATTCCTTGAGGACCTGTTCCATGATTTTTCCAGGGACTGAGGTGAGACTGACTGGCCTGTAGTTCCCCGGATCTTCCTTCTTCCCTTTTTTAAAGATGGGCACTACATTAGCTTTTTTCCAGTCATCCGGGACCTCCCCGATTGCCATGATTTGTCAAAGATAATGGCCAATGGCTCTGCAATCACATCGGCCAACTCCTTTAGCACCCTCGGATGCAGTGCATCCGGCCCCATGGACTTGTGTTCGTCCAGCTTTTCTAAATAGTCCCGAACTACTTCTTTCTCCACAGAGGGCTGGTCACCTCCTCCCCATACCATGCTGCGGAGTGCAGCCGTCTGGGAGCTGCCCTTGTCTGTGAAGACAGAGGCAAAAAAAGCATTGAGTACACTAGCTTTCTCCACATCCTCTGTCACAAGGTTCCCTCCCTCATTCAGCAAGGGGCCCACAAAGAAGAAGCCCCAACGCAACGAATGCCTGGCAAAACGGTGTCAGGAGTGGGATTCGAACCCACGCCTCCGGAGGAGACTGCGGCCTAAATGCAGCGCCTTGGACTGCTTGGCCATCCTGGACAAGCTGGGAGAAGGCCCCTTTGGGTGGGAGTCGAAGAAAAAGCACCCCCGTGCGGCACAGCGCAAAGCACCGCCTCAGGGCTCGCCCGCCACTTGCCCCACCCCCAAAGGGGCAGAAAGAGAGGGATTGTCAGGGGTGGGATTGTGACGAACTAGGACTGTTGTTAAGGTTTCCCTGAGTACTGTGTGGGTGCCTGGACTTTCCCCTATGCAGTGCTTGAATATCTAGGTGGTGGGACAACGGTGCATGATTGTTACAAAGCCCTAGAAGGCAGGGGTTGGCAGAGGCCTGGACACAGAGAATGGCCCTGTCTCCTGGCAACAGATGGCCCGGCCCCTCCCCTGCAAAGGTGAGAGCTGAAGGTGTTGGAACAAAGGGATCAGGTGACCTCCTGGCCCGGGAAGGAGACAAAGGGGGAGGAGGGGCTGGAGAGTTTGAGTTTGGAGCTGGCTTGGGAAGAGGAGGGGAGAGGGGCAGACAGGGTCTGGCCTCCCTTCCCCATTTGGAGCTGTGGGGTGAAATGCAGGGAGCCCCGAGCTGGGGTCTAAGCTCCCTGACCCCCGGAAGGGCCCAACTGAGGGGTCCTGGATGTACTGCCAAGCTCTGTTTGGACTGTGTTCCTGGCATCTCTAATAAACCTTCTGTTCTACTGGCTGGCTGAGACTCCCAGTGACTTCGGGGAAGAGGGGTGCAGGGCCGGACTCCCCTACACTCCGTGACAACTGGTGGCAGTGGTGGGATGTTCTGCACCCCAGGAACGGCGCTTCCTGCAGTAAGTAACTGGGGAGCAGTAGAACGAAGGGGGGCTAACGAGGGCCAGGCGTTCTGAAGGCTCACAGAGGAGTGGTTTCAGGGAGCGGAGGAGCTACGCTTAACCCCTGGGAGTGTGTGACCAGCGAGAAGGACTGTGCAATGATGGGGTCCCCCTGGGGGCTGCAGTGAGCAGTCCCAGGGGCGGAGGAGCCTGCGGCTTGGCCCTGGGAGAGAGAAGGATTTTTGCAGTGACAGGGTTCCCCTGGGGGGTGCCGTGAGTGGATCCAGGGGCGGAGGAGCTGCAGCTCGACCCTGGCAAAGAGGCTGTGACCTGGAGAAGGGCTGGCACACTTGGGGTTCGTCCTGGAAACCGTGGGGAGCTAAGAGCACACAGGCCTGCGAACCCACAGCAACTTGGGAGCAGTGAAGTGATGGCGTATCGCTTTCTCCTTAAAAGAAGCATTGTAACCCTGTGCAAAAAGAGAGGGATACCCATTGGGAAGCTCACTAAAGCCCAGCTAATTGTGCAGCTGGAGGAGGATGACCATTCTAAGGAGCAGATTCCTGACCCCGATGGGGCTACAGCAGGATCTGGGAGCAGCTGGAGCAGTAGCCTGGCATCCCCAAGAGTCTGGTCCCCAACCAGACGGGGGTCTTCACGGTCGGGTTCCCCAGCAGGGGATCGGAGACGGATGGGACTGGAGCTGAGTCCGAGAGAGCAAGAGGACTGTGAGAGACAGCGAGAGCCCGAGAAAGACCTACAGGAGAAGCAGCAGCAGCAGCAGCATGAACTGGCAGTGGTGGAACGGAGAGGCATAGGGGACTGGCCAGGGGTAAGTGGGGATAGATCCTGGGGTGCCAGCTCCGCAGGGAACCTTGATCCTAAATTGCTGCCCCTGGTTAAGGAGGGTGGGGATGTGGGGGCCCACCTCACTGCCTTTGAGCAGGCTGGTGATTGGAACCAGGGAGACCCTGCGGAAAAGCCCCGGGATCTAACCCCCTTGCTGGGTCCCAAGGCCGTAAACTCCGTCAGCCAGATGGGTGGGATGGTGGACGGATTTCCACTCCTGGCCCTGGACTCAAGCCCTATGGACCCCCAGTGGGAGCGGAAGGTGATGGTCAATGGAGAGACATTCTTGGGGTGGCGAGATCCCGGGACAGAGAGAACTGTGGTCAGGCCCCGGGTGGTGCACCCCCACCAGATGCTGAGGGGCTGTGTGACGTGGGTGAGGGTCCCAGGGACGGACCCATTCCCCCTGCCTATGGCCCAGATCCCTGTGCAGACCCAGGAGGGGTCGGGCTGGCTGGTTGTTGGGGTTCTCCAGGATATCAGCGGTGAGGTGCTGTTGGGGGGGTGACTGTGTATCTTTGGGACAGGATCCAGGCCCTGGCCCTGTAACGGCCGAGGATTTGGATTTGAATTCAGGGAACCAATTGGCTAAGAGGGAAATGGTTAGTGAAAATGCAAATGACCTGGCTGGCACGGGGGAGGAGCTGCCAGGCCCCGGTTACCTGCCTGCCTGTAACCAGACCCCTAGGGCGGGGTGGGACAGAGAGATGCTCCCCACCCCCCTGCACAATGGAGAGAGGGCTCAGGCAATCTCTGATGCAGAGAGCAAAGCAGCGAGCTCGCTGCCTGGCCCCACAGGGACAGCCAGGGCAGCGCTGAGCACGGGGGGAGCGGAGACCCCAGCTGAGTGGGGGGACACACAGGCAGGGCAGGACGGCTGCCAACCAGGCTTGCCTGGTCCAGAGGTGCGGCCGGGAAGTGATTCCACGACAGGGAGGGAGCCACCAGGGACAGGGCTCAGTGGGGCGGTGACCCCAGGCCTGGCCAGTGAGCTGCAGAGGGATCCTGCCTTGGAGAAGCTAAGGGAACTTGCTGGCCACAGCGCTGCAAACCCGCTTGGGGAAGACTGCATAGACTGATCCCTGTGGGAGAAGGAATCCCTGTGCCGGGAATGGGCTCCCCAAGGGGAAGTAGAACTGTGGGGAATCATGAGGCAGCCGGTGGGGCCCCAGAAGTATCATCACCGGCTATTGTACCTGGCCCAGGGTAAGGGAGACGATCCCTGGAGGTCCCTGCCCATCAGAGAGGAACCTTTCCAGAAGGTGGCTATGAATAGGGTGGGCCCCCTCAGCAGGGCAACCTGGTCAGGGAAGAAATGCATCCTGGTGGTGATGGATTTTGCCACCCGCTACCCAGAGGTGGTGGCTCTGTCCTCCACCGGGGCAGACACTGAGGTAGACGTGCTGCTGAAAATATTCAGCAGAATGGGGGTCCCCAGCGAGGTCTTTACAGACCAGGGATCCGAGGCCATCTCAGCCCAGCTCCGGGGCGTGTGGGAGAACGGTGGGGTCTGGCCCACCTGGGCCTCTGCATATCACCCTCAGTCCAACGGGCTGGTGGAGAGAGTTCAAGGGACCGTGAGGCTGATGCTGAGGACTTGTATAAATCAGCATCCACAGGACTGGGACAAGTACCTGCCCCACCGATGGCACAGGGAAGTGCCCCAGGAATCACCAGGGGGCTTCCCTTTCAAGCTGTGGTATGGGAGGAGAGTAAGGGGACCCCTAGAACCGGTAAGGGACGATTGGGAGGAGAAGGGGGAAGACCCCCTGATGGATCTCTCCCCTGAGATGGGAGCCCATCCTCCCATCAGGTGTCCCCCATTCAGAGTAACTGGGAAAAGAGCCCAGAACCTGGAGAGAGAGGCCAAGGACAGGCTGGCTTTAGAGGTGAACCAGTCATTCAACAGCCCAGGGCTGGCCAAGGTGGAGGCGATCAGAGATTGGCCTGTTCCCCAGACCAAGAAACAGGTCCAGGCCTTTAGCGGGATGGCGGGGTACTACCAGAGGTTTGTACATCCCTTTAGCTCCCTAGCTGCCTCCATCACAGAGCTAGGTAAGAAGGGGAAGCCAGACGAGGCAGTCTGGACCGAGCAGTGCCAGAGGGCTATCTGTGTGCTGAAGGAGGCTCTAATCCAGGGGCCGATAAATTGAGTAAACCCAGACCGGGCCAAGCCCTGTACAGTGTTCACTGAAGCCTCAGACACAGGGCTGGGCGCGATGCTGATGCAGGCCTATGCGAAGCGGGGGAGACACCCCATCGGGTATCTGAGCAAGGAGCTGCTGCCCTGGAGGCAGAACGGTCAGGCCATAGAGAGGGAATGCCCGGCCATGGGGCAGGCCCTTAAGAAGCAGCAGCCGGATCTATTTGGGTGGCGCTTTACGGTCTATAGTCACCACCTCGTCCCGACGTGGCTGCATCCAGGAAAAGGGGCCGATGCCGAGCGGTTGGTGACACAGACACGTGGTCAGAGAGGGGACCAGATCAAGAGGGAGGCTCTTAACCAAGAGAGCCCAAATTACAGCCCTCCAGACTGGAGCGCTGGGAAAAGACCTGATCTCAGCTTGAACCCCAGGGGTTTTGGGATGGGAAAAGGGCACGGACCGCATAAACCTTCCCACATGCGGCCTGCGGTTGCCATCAAGCACCCCCAACTTAAGGGAGCACGTAGAACTGAAACGGCCTGGTGTGACCAGGTTCGAACTTCCCCAGGTCACTGGCTAAAGTGACCCCGCTCAGTTCGGTCTCGAAGGGGGGAGAGAGATGTGACGAACTAGGACTGTTGTTAAGGTTTCGCTGAGTACTGTGTGGGTGCCTGGACTTTCCCCTATGCAGTGCTTGAGTATCTAGGTGGTGGGACAACGGTGCATGATTGTTACAAAGCCCTAGAAGGCAGGGGTGGGCAGAGGCCTGGACACAGAGAATGGCCCTATCTCCTGGCAACAGATGGCCCGGCCCCTCCCCTGCAAAGGTGAGAGCTGAAGGTGTTGGAACAAAGGGATCAGGTGACCTCCTGGCCCGGGAAGGAGACAAAGGGGGAGGAGGGGCTGGAGAGTTTGAGTTTCGAGCTGGCTTGGGAAGAAGAGGGGAGAGGGGCAGACAGGGTCTGGCCTCCCTGCCCCGTTTGGAGCTGTGCGGTGAAATGCAGGGATCCCCGAGCCGGAGTCTAAGCTCCCTGCCCCCCGGAAGGGCCAAACTGAGGGGTCCTGGATGCACTGACAAACTCTGTTTGGACTGTGTTCCTGGCATCTCTAATAAACCTTCTGTTCTACTGGCTGGCTGAGACTCCCAGTGACTCTGGGGAAGAGGGGTGCAGGGCCAGACTCCCCTATACTCCGTGACAGGGAGTCGAACCCACGTCTGCGGAGGAGACTGCGGCCTAAACGCAGCGCCTTGGACCGCTCGGCCACCCTGACTCAAGGCGGCGTGGTGCCGGCGCTCTCTTGACCGCCACTTGCGGTGGCGGCGGCAGCAGGTGCACAGCGCCCAGCAGGGTCCCTCTCTGACTTGGACCGGGCACGGGCCAGCGCAGCCACGCCTTTTCACCGAGGCCCCGGGGGAGGAAGTGGGAGCGCCTCCTCTGAAGAGATCAACACGCAATGTCCCGCCGGCCCCAAAAAGAAGAAGCCCCAACGCAACGGAAGCCCGGCAAGACGCTGTCAGGAGTGGGATTCGAACCCATGCCTCCGGAGAAGACTGCGGCCTAAACGCAGCGCCTTGGACCGCTCGGCCACCCTGACTAAGCTGGGAGAAGGCCCCTTTGGGTGGGAGTCGAAGAAAAAGCACCCCCGTGCGGCACAGCGCAAAGCACCGCCTCAGGCCTCGCCCGCCACGTGCCCCGCCCGCAAAGGGGCAGAAAGAGAGGGCTTGTCAGGGGTGGGATTCGAACCCACGCCTCCGGAGGAGACTGCGACCTGACCGCAGCGCCTTAGACCGCTCGGCCACCCTGACGTCCTGTGGCAAGCCCCTCGGCTAGCTGTCGGCAGAGAGGCCAGCGCTCCGGCGCACTGGAAGAAGTCGAGGCCCGCTCCCGCGTACCTAGCGCCAAGAAAAGGGCCCTGGGCAGGAAGAACCAAGAAGAGACTGTCAGGGGTGGGATTCGAACCCACGCCTCCAGGGGAGACTGCGACCTTAACGCAGCGCCTTGGACCGCTCGGCCACCCTGATTCAAGGCGGCGTGGTGCCGGCGCTCTCTTGACCGCCACTTGCGGTGGCGGCGGCAGCAGGTGCACAGCGCCCAGCAGGGTCCCTCTCTGACTTGGACCGGGCACGGGCCAGCGCAGCCACGCCTTTTCACCGAGGCCCCGGGGGAGAAAGTGGGAGCGCCTCCTCTGAAGAGATCAACACGCAACGTCCCGCCGGCCCCAAAAAGAAGAAGCCCCAACGCAACGGAAGCCCGGCAAGACGCTGTCAGGAGTGGGATTCGAACCCACGCCTCCGGAGGAGACTGCGGCCTAAACGCAGCGCCTTGGACCGCTCGGCCACGCTGACTAAGCTGGAAGAAGGCCCCTTTGGGTGGGAGTCAAAGAAAAAGCACCCCCCGTGCGGCACAGCGCAAAGCACCGCCTCAGGCCTCGCCCGCCACGTGCCCCGCCCGCAAAGGGGCAGAAAGAGAGGGCTTGTCAGGGGTGGGATTCGCACCCCCGCCTCCGGAGGAGACTGCGACCTGAACGCAGCGCCTTAGACCGCTCGGCCACCCTGACGTCCTGTGGCAAGCCCCTCGGCTAACTGTCGGCAGAGAGGCCAGCGCTCCGGCGCACTGGAAGAAGTCGAGGCCCGCTCCCGCGTACCTAGCGCCAAGAAAAGGGCCCTGGGCAGGCAGAACCAAGAAGAGACTGTCAGGGGTGGGATTCGAACCCACGCCTCCAGGGGAGACTGCGACCTTAACGCAGCGCCTTGGACCGCTCGGCCACCCTGACCCAAGGCGGCGTGGTGCCGGCGCTCTCTTGACCGCCACTTGCGGTGGCGGCGGCAGCAGGTGCACAGCGCCCAGCAGGGTCCCTCTCTGACCTGGACCGGGCACGGGCCAGCGCAGCCATGCCTTTTCACCGAGGCCCCGGGGGAGGAAGTGGGAGCGCCTCCTCTGAAGAGATCAACACGCAACGTCCCGCCGGCCCCAAAAAGAAGAAGCCCCAACGCAACGGAAGCCCGGCAAGACGCTGTCAGGAGTGGGATTCGAACCCACGCCTCCGGAGGAGACTGCGGCCTAAACGCAGCGCCTTGGACCGCTCGGCCACCCTGACTAAGCTGGGAGAAGGCCCCTTTGGGTGGGAGTCGAAGAAAAAGCACCCCCGTGCGGCACAGCGCAAAGCACCGCCTCAGGCCTCGCCCGCCACGTGCCCCGCCCGCAAAGGGGCAGAAAGAGAGGGCTTGTCAGGGGTGGGATTCGAACCCACGCCTCCGGAGGAGACTGCGACCTGAACGCAGCGCCTTAGACCGCTCGGCCACCCTGACGTCCTGTGGCAAGCCCCTCGGCTAGCTGTCGGCAGAGAGGCCAGCGCTCCGGCGCACTGGAAGAAGTCGAGGCCCGCTCCCGCGTACCTAGCGCCAAGAAAAGGGCCCTGGGCAGGCAGAACCAAGAAGAGACTGTCAGGGGTGGGATTCGAACCCACGCCTCCAGGGGAGACTGCGACCTTAACGCAGCGCCTTGGACCGCTCGGCCACCCTGACTCAAGGCGGCGTGGTGCCGGCGCTCTCTTGACCGCCACTTGCGGTGGCGGCGGCAGCAGGTGCACAGCGCCCAGCAGGGTCCCTCTCTGACTTGGACCGGGCACGGGCCAGCGCAGCCATGCCTTTTCACCGAGGCCCCGGGGGAGGAGGTGGGAGCGCCTCCTCTGAAGAGATCAACACGCAACGTCCCGCCGGCCCCAAAAAGAAGAAGCCCCAACGCAACGGAAGCCCGGCAAGACGCTGTCAGGAGTGGGATTCGAACCCACGCCTCCGGAGGAGACTGCGGCCTAAACGCAGCGCCTTGGACCGCTCGGCCACCCTGACTAAGCTGGGAGAAGGCCCCTTTGGGTGGGAGTCGAAGAAAAAGCACCCCCGTGCGGCACAGCGCAAAGCACCGCCTCAGGCCTCGCCCGCCACGTGCCCCGCCCGCAAAGGGGCAGAAAGAGAGGGCTTGTCAGGGGTGGGATTCGAACCCACGCCTCCGGAGGAGACTGCGACCTGAACGCAGCGCCTTAGACCGCTCGGCCACCCTGACGTCCTGTGGCAAGCCCCTCGGCTAGCTGTCGGCAGAGAGGCCAGCGCTCCGGCGCACTGGAAGAAGTCGAGGCCCGCTCCCGCGTACCTAGCGCCAAGAAAAGGGCCCTGGGCAGGCAGAACCAAGAAGAGACTGTCAGGGGTGGGATTCGAACCCACGCCTCCAGGGGAGACTGCGACCTTAACGCAGCGCCTTGGACCGCTCGGCCACCCTGACTCAATGCGGCGTGGTGCCGGCGCTCTCTTGACCGCCACTTGCGGTGGCGGCGGCAGCAGGTGCACAGCGCCCAGCAGGGTCCCTCTCTGACTTGGACCGGGCACGGGCCAGCGCAGCCACGCCTTTTCACCGAGGCCCCGGGGGAGGAGGTGGGAGCGCCTCCTCTGAAGAGATCAACACGCAACGTCCCGCCGGCCCCAAAAAGAAGAAGCCCCAACGCAACGGAAGCCCGGCAAGACGCTGTCAGGAGTGGGATTCGAACCCAAGCCTCCGGAGGAGACTGCGGCCTAAACGCAGCGCCTTGGACCGCTCGGCCACCCTGACTAAGCTGGGAGAAGGCCCCTTTTTGTGGGAGTCGAAGAAAAAGCACCCCCGTGCGGCACAGCGCAAAGCACCGCCCGCCACGTGCCCCGCCCGCCACGGTGCAGAAAGAGAGGGCTTGTCAGGGGTGGGATTCGAACCCACGCCTCCGGAGGAGACTGCGACCTGAACGCAGCGCCTTAGACCGCTCGGCCACCCTGACGTCCTGCGGCAAGCCCCTCGGCTAGCTGTCGGCAGAGAGGCCAGCGCTCCGGCGCACTGGAAGAAGTCGAGGCCCGCTCCCGCGTACCTAGCGCCAAGAAAAGGGCCCTGGGCAGGCAGAACCAAGAAGAGACTGTCAGGGGTGGGATTCGAACCCACGTCTCCAGGGGAGACTGCGACCTTAACGCAGCGCCTTGGACCGCTCGGCCACCCTGACTCAAGGCGGCGTGGTGCCGGCGCTCTCTTGACCGCCACTTGCGGTGGCGGCGGCAGCAGGTGCACAGCGCCCAGCAGGGTCCCTCTCTGACTTGGACCGGGCACGGGCCAGCGCAGCCACGCCTTTTCACCGAGGCCCCAGGGGAGGAGGTGGGAGCGCCTCCTCTGAAGAGATCAACACGCAACGTCCCGCCGGCCCCAAAAAGAAGAAGCCCCAACGCAACGGAAGCCCGGCAAGACGCTGTCAGGAGTGGGATTCGAACCCACGCCTCCGGAGGAGACTGCGGCCTAAACGCAGCGCCTTGGACCGCTCGGCCACCCTGACTAAGCTGGGAGAAGGCCCCTTTGGGTGGGAGTTGAAGAAAAAGCACCCCCGTGCGGCACAGCGCAAAGCACCGCCCGCCACGTGCCCCGCCCGCAAAGGGGCAGAAAGAGAGGGCTTGTCAGGGGTGGGATTCGAACCCACGCCTCCGGAGGAGACTGCGACCTGAACGCAGCGCCTTAGACCGCTCGGCCACCCTGACGTCCTGTGGCAAGCCCCTCGGCTAGCTGTCGGCAGAGAGGCCAGCGCTCCGGCGCACTGGAAGAAGTCGAGGCCCGCTCCCGCGTACCTAGCGCCAAGAAAAGGGCCCTGGGCAGGCAGAACCAAGAAGAGACTGTCAGGGGTGGGATTCGAACCCACGCCTCCAGGGGAGACTGCGACCTTAACGCAGCGCCTTGGACCGCTCGGCCACCCTGACTCAAGGCGGCGTGGTGCCGGCGCTCTCTTGACCGCCACTTGCGGTGGCGGCGGCAGCAGGTGCACAGCGCCCAGCAGGGTCCCTCTCTGACTTGGACCGGGCACGGGCCAGCGCAGCCACGCCTTTTCACCGAGGCCCCGGGGGAGGAGGTGGGAGCGCCTCCTCTGAAGAGATCAACACGCAACGTCCCGCCGGCCCCAAAAAGAAGAAGCCCCAACGCAACGGAAGCCCGGCAAGACGCTGTCAGGAGTGGGATTCGAACCCACGCCTCCGGAGGAGACTGCGGCCTAAACGCAGCGCCTTGGACCGCTCGGCCACCCTGACTAAGCTGGGAGAAGGCCCCTTTGGGTGGGAGTCGAAGAAAAAGCACCCCCGTGCGGCACAGCGCAAAGCACCGCCTCAGGCCTCGCCCGCCACGTGCCCCGCCCGCAAAGGGGCAGAAAGAGAGGGCTTGTCAGGGGTGGGATTCGAACCCACGCCTCCGGAGGAGACTGCGACCTGAACGCAGCGCCTTAGACCGCTCGGCCACCCTGACGTCCTGTGGCAAGCCCCTCGGCTAGCTGTCGGCAGAGAGGCCAGCGCTCCGGCGCACTGGAAGAAGTCGAGGCCCGCTCCCGCGTACCTAGCGCCAAGAAAAGGGCCCTGGGCAGGCAGAACCAAGAAGAGACTGTCAGGGGTGGGATTCGAACCCACGCCTCCAGGGGAGACTGCGACCTTAACGCAGCGCCTTGGACCGCTCGGCCACCCTGACTCAAGGCGGCGTGGTGCCGGCGCTCTCTTGACCGCCACTTGCGGTGGCGGCGGCAGCAGGTGCACAGCGCCCAGCAGGGTCCCTCTCTGACTTGGACCGGGCACGGGCCAGCGCAGCCACGCCTTTTCACCGAGGCCCCGGGGGAGGAGGTGGGAGCGCCTCCTCTGAAGAGATCAACACGCAACGTCCCGCCGGCCCCAAAAAGAAGAAGCCCCAACGCAACGGAAGCCCGGCAAGACGCTGTCAGGAGTGGGATTCGAACCCACGCCTCCGGAGGAGACTGCGGCCTAAACGCAGCGCCTTGGACCGCTCGGCCACCCTGACTAAGCTGGGAGAAGGCCCCTTTGGGTGGGAGTCGAAGAAAAAGCACCCCCGTGCGGCACAGCGCAAAGCACCGCCTCAGGCCTCGCCCGCCACGTGCCCCGCCCGCAAAGGGGCAGAAAGAGAGGGCTTGTCAGGGGTGGGATTCGAACCCACGCCTCCGGAGGAGACTGCGACCTGAACGCAGCGCCTTAGACCGCTCGGCCACCCTGACGTCCTGTGGCAAGCCCCTCGGCTAGCTGTCGGCAGAGAGGCCAGCGCTCCGGCGCACTGGAAGAAGTCGAGGCCCGCTCCCGCGTACCTAGCGCCAAGAAAAGGGCCCTGGGCAGGCAGAACCAAGAAGAGACTGTCAGGGGTGGGATTCGAACCCACGCCTCCAGGGGAGACTGCGACCTTAACGCAGCGCCTTGGACCGCTCGGCCACCCTGACTCAAGGCGGCGTGGTGCCGGCGCTCTCTTGACCGCCACTTGCGGTGGCGGCGGCAGCAGGTGCACAGCGCCCAGCAGGGTCCCTCTCTGACTTGGACCGGGCACGGGCCAGCGCAGCCACGCCTTTTCACCGAGGCCCCGGGGGAGGAGGTGGGAGCGCCTCCTCTGAAGAGATCAACACGCAACGTCCCGCCGGCCCCAAAAAGAAGAAGCCCCAACGCAACGGAAGCCCGGCAAGACGCTGTCAGGAGTGGGATTCGAACCCACGCCTCCGGAGGAGACTGCGGCCTAAACGCAGCGCCTTGGACCGCTCGGCCACCCTGACTAAGCTGGGAGAAGGCCCCTTTGGGTGGGAGTCGAAGAAAAAGCACCCCCGTGCGGCACAGCGCAAAGCACCGCCTCAGGCCTCGCCCGCCACGTGCCCCGCCCGCAAAGGGGCAGAAAGAGAGGGCTTGTCAGGGGTGGGATTCGAACCCACGCCTCCGGAGGAGACTGCGACCTGAACGCAGCGCCTTAGACCGCTCGGCCACCCTGACGTCCTGTGGCAAGCCCCTCGGCTAGCTGTCGGCAGAGAGGCCAGCGCTCCGGCGCACTGGAAGAAGTCGAGGCCCGCTCCCGCGTACCTAGCGCCAAGAAAAGGGCCCTGGGCAGGCAGAACCAAGAAGAGACTGTCAGGGGTGGGATTCGAACCCACGCCTCCAGGGGAGACTGCGACCTTAACGCAGCGCCTTGGACCGCTCGGCCACCCTGACTCAAGGCGGCGTGGTGCCGGCGCTCTCTTGACCGCCACTTGCGGTGGCGGCGGCAGCAGGTGCACAGCGCCCAGCAGGGTCCCTCTCTGACTTGGACCGGGCACGGGCCAGCGCAGCCACGCCTTTTCACCGAGGCCCCGGGGGAGGAGGTGGGAGCGCCTCCTCTGAAGAGATCAACACGCAACGTCCCGCCGGCCCCAAAAAGAAGAAGCCCCAACGCAACGGAAGCCCGGCAAGACGCTGTCAGGAGTGGGATTCGAACCCACGCCTCCGGAGGAGACTGCGGCCTAAACGCAGCGCCTTGGACCGCTCGGCCACCCTGACTAAGCTGGGAGAAGGCCCCTTTGGGTGGGAGTCGAAGAAAAAGCACCCCCGTGCGGCACAGCGCAAAGCACCGCCTCAGGCCTCGCCCGCCACGTGCCCCGCCCGCAAAGGGGCAGAAAGAGAGGGCTTGTCAGGGGTGGGATTCGAACCCACGCCTCCGGAGGAGACTGCGACCTGAACGCAGCGCCTTAGACCGCTCGGCCACCCTGACGTCCTGTGGCAAGCCCCTCGGCTAGCTGTCGGCAGAGAGGCCAGCGCTCCGGCGCACTGGAAGAAGTCGAGGCCCGCTCCCGCGTACCTAGCGCCAAGAAAAGGGCCCTGGGCAGGCAGAACCAAGAAGAGACTGTCAGGGGTGGGATTCGAACCCACGCCTCCAGGGGAGACTGCGACCTTAACGCAGCGCCTTGGACCGCTCGGCCACCCTGACTCAATGCGGCGTGGTGCCGGCGCTCTCTTGACCGCCACTTGCGGTGGCGGCGGCAGCAGGTGCACAGCGCCCAGCAGGGTCCCTCTCTGACTTGGACCGGGCACGGGCCAGCGCAGCCACGCCTTTTCACCGAGGCCCCGGGGGAGGAGGTGGGAGCGCCTCCTCTGAAGAGATCAACACGCAACGTCCCGCCGGCCCCAAAAAGAAGAAGCCCCAACGCAACGGAAGCCCGGCAAGACGCTGTCAGGAGTGGGATTCGAACCCACGCCTCCGGAGGAGACTGCGGCCTAAACGCAGCGCCTTGGACCGCTCGGCCACCCTGACTAAGCTGGGAGAAGGCCCCTTTGGGTGGGAGTCGAAGAAAAAGCACCCCCGTGCAGCACAGCGCAAAGCACCGCCTCAGGCCTCGCCCGCCACGTGCCCCGCCCGCAAAGGGGCAGAAAGAGAGGGCTTGTCAGGGGTGGGATTCGAACCCACGCCTCCGGAGGAGACTGCGACCTGAACGCAGCGCCTTAGACCGCTCGGCCACCCTGACGTCCTGTGGCAAGCCCCTCGGCTAGCTGTCGGCAGAGAGGCCAGCGCTCCGGCGCACTGGAAGAAGTCGAGGCCCGTGTCACGGAGTATAGGGGAGTCCGGCCCTGCACCCCTCTTCCCCGGATTCACTGGGAGTCTCAGCCAGTCAGTAGAACAGAAGGTTTATTAGAGATGCCAGGAACACAGCCCAACCAGAGCTTGTCAGTACATCCAGGACCCCTCAGTCGGGTCCTTCCGGGGGGCAGGGAGCTTAGACCCCAGCCTGGGGCTCCCTGCATTTCGCCCCACAGCTCCAACCGGGGCAGGGAGGCCAGACCCTGTCTGCCTCTCTCCCTCTTCTCCGGCCAGTTTCAAACTCAAACCCAAAAGCCAAACACTCCAGCAGTCTCTCTCCCCTCCCCCGGGGCCCCTCCTCTAACCTGTTACCATTCTCCCAGCCAAAGGTGTCACCTCCCAACCCCCGTCCTGGCTCATGTTACAGCCTCAGGTAAAGTCTCGCATTTCCAATGCAGCCTTTCCCTCAGGTCAGACCCATCTCGCTCTCTACTCCGTCACATCTCTCCCCCCTTCGAGACCGAACTGAGCGGGGTCACTTTAGCTAGTGACCTGGGGAAGTTCGAACCCGGTCACACCAGGCCGTTACAGTTCGACGAGCTCCCTTAGGTCGGGTGGGCTGGATGGCACCCGCAGGCCGCATGTGGGAAGGTTTATGCGGCCCGTGCCCTTTTTCCATCCCCAAACCCCTGGGGTTCAAGCTGAGATCAGGTCTTTTCCCAGCACTCCAGTCTGGAGGGCTGTAGTTCGGGCTCTCTTGGTTAAGAGCCTCCCTCTTGATCTGGTCCCCTCTCTGATCACGTGTCTGTGTCACCAGCCGCTCGGCATCGGCCCCTTTTCCTGGATGCAGCCACGTCGGGGCGAAGTGGTGAATATACACTGTAAAGCGCCACCCAAATAGATCCGGCTGCTGCTTCTTAAGGGCCTGCCCCATGGCCAGGCATTCCCTCTCTATGGCCGGACCGTTCTGCCTCCAGGGCAGCCGCTCCTTGCTCAGATACCCGATGGGGTATCTCTCCCCCTTCGCATAGGCCTGCATCAGCCCCGCGCCCAGCCCTGTGTCTGAGGCTTCGGTGAACACTGTACAGGGCTTGGCCCGGTCTGGGTTTACTCGATCTATTGGGCCCTGGATTAGAGCCTCCTTCAGCGCACAGAGAGTCCTCTGGCCCTGCTCGGTCCAGACTGCCTCGTCTGGCTTCCCCTTCTTACCTAGCTCTGTGATGGGGGCAGCTAGGGAGCTAAAGGGGGGTACAAACCTCTGGTAGTATCCCACCATCCCGCTAAAGGCCTGGACCTGTTTCTTGGTCTGGGGAACAGGCCAAACTCTGATCGCCTCCACCTTGGCCAGCCCTGGGCTGTTGAATGACTGGTTCACCTCTAAAGCCAGCCTGTCCTTGGCCTCTCTCTCCAGGTTCTGGGCTCTTTTCCCAGTTACTCTGACTGGGGGACACCTGATGGAAGGATGGGCTCCCATCTCAGGGGAGAGATCCATCAGGGGGTCTTCCCCATTCTCCTCCCAATTGTCCCTTACCGGTTCTAGGGGTCCCCTTACTCTCCTCCCATACCACAGCTTGAAAGGGAAGCCCCCTGGTGATTCCTGGGGCACTTCCTTGTGCCATCGGTGGGGCAGGTACTTGTCCCAGTCCTGTGGATGCTGATTGATGCAAGTCTTCAGCATCGGCCTCATGGTCCCCTGAACTCTCTCCACCAGCCCATTGCACTGGGGATGATATGCTGAGGCCCAACTGTGCCGGACCCCACATTTCTCCCACAAGCACCGGAGCAGGGCCGACATGAAGTTGGACCCTTGGTCTGTCAGGACTTCCTTGGGGAACCCCACTCGGCTGAAAATGGTCAGCAGCGCATCCGCCACGGTGTCTGCTTCAATGGAGGATAAGGGCACCGCCTCGGGGTAGCGGGTGGCGAAATCTACCACCACCCGAAGGTACTTCTTCCCCGACTGGGTTGCCCTGCTGAGGGGGCCCACCCTATTCATAGCCACCTTCTGGAAAGGTTCCTCCCTGATGGGCAGGGACCTCCAGGGATCTTCTCCCTTACCCTGGACCAGGTACAATAGCCGGTGATGATACTTCGGGTGCCCCACCGGCTGCCTCCTGATTCCCCGCAGTTCTACTTCCCCTTGGGAAGCCCATTCCCGGCACAGGAATCCCTTCTCCCACAGGGATCTGTCTCTGCAGTCTTCCCCAAGGGGGTTTGCAGCGCCGTGGCCAGCAAGTTCCCTTAGCTTCTCCAAAGCGGGATCCCTCTGCAGCTCACTGGCCAGGCCTGGGGTCACCGCCCCACTGAGCCCTGTCCCTGGTGGCTCCCTCCCTGCCGTGGAATCACTTCCCGGCAGCACCTCTGTACCAGGCAAGCCTGGTTGGCAGCCATCCTGCCCTGCCTGTGTTCCCCCACTCAGCTGGGGTCTCTGCTCCCCCCGGGCTCAGCGCTGCCCTGGCTGTCCCTGTGGGGCCAGGCAGCGAGCTCGCTGCTTTGGTAACAGCATCAGAGCCAGCGTGAGCCACCTCTCCAGTGTGCAGGGGGGTGGGGAGCATCTCTCTGACCCACCCCGCCCTAGGGGTCTGGTTACAGGCAGGCAGGTAACCGGGGCCTGGCAGCTCCTCCCCCCTGCCAGCCAGGTCATTTGCATTTTCACTGACCATTTCCCTCTTAGCCAATTGGTTTCCTGAGTTCAAATTCAAATCCTCGGCCATTACAGGGCCTGGATCCTGTCCCAAAGATACACAGTCACCCCCCAACAGCACCTCACCGCTGATATCCTGGAGACCCCCAACCACCAGCCAGCCCGACCCCTCCTGGGTCTGCACAGGGATCTGGGCCATAGGCAGGGCGAATGGGTCCGTCCCTGGGACCCTCACCCAGGTCACACAGCCCCCCAGCAGCTGGTGGGGGTGCACCACCCGGGGCCTGACCACAATTCTCTCTGTCCCGGGGTCTTGCCACCCCCCGAATGTCTCTCCATTGACCATCAGCTTCCGCTTCCACTGGGGGTCCATAGGGCTTGAGTCCAGGGCCAGGAGTGGAAATCCGTCCACCATCCCACCCTTCTGGCTGCTGGAGTTTATGGCCTTGGGACCCAGCAAGGGGGTTAGATCCCGGGGCTTTTCCGCAGGGTCTCCCTGGTTCCAATCACCAGCCTGCTCCAAGGCAGTGAGGTGGGCCTCCACATCCCCACCCTCCTTAACCAGGGGCAGCAATTTAGGATCGAGGTTCCCTGCGGAGCTGGCACCCCGGGATCTGTCCCCACTTACCCCTGGCCAGTCCCCCATGCCTCTCAGTTCCACCACCGCAAGTTCACGCTGCTGCTTCTTCTGTAAGTCTTTCTCGGGCTCTTGCTGTCTCTCACCGTCCTCTTGCTCTCTCGGACTCAGCTCCAGTCCCATCCGTCTCCGATCCCCTGCTGGGGAACCCGATCGTGAAGACCCCCGTCTGGTTGGGGACCAGACTCTTGGGGATGCCAGGCTATCACTCCAGCTGCTCCCAGATCCTGCTGTAGCCCCATTGGGGTCAGAAATCTGCTCCCTGGAATGGTCATCTTCCTCCAGCCGCGTGATTAACTGGGCTTTAGTGAGCTTTCCAATGGGTATCCCTCTCTTTTTGCACAGGGTTACAATGCTCTTCTTAAGGAGAAGGCGATACGCCATCACTTCACTGCTCCCAAGTTTGCTGTGGACTCGCAGGCCTGTGTGCTCTTAGCTCCCCACGGTTTCCAGGAAGAACCCCAAGTATGCCAGCCCTTCTCCAGGTCACCGCCTCTTTGCCAGGGTCGAGCTGCAGCTCCTGCGCCCCTGGGTCCACTCACGGCACCCCCAGGGGAACCCTGTCACTGCAAAATTCCTTCTCTCTCCCAGGGCCAAGCCGCAGGCTCCTCCGCCCCTGGGACTGCTCACTGTAGCCCCCAGGGGGACCCCCTCATTGCACAGTCCTTCTCGCTGGACACACACTCCCAGGGGTTAAGCGTAGCTCCTCCGCTCCCCGAAACCGCTCCTCCGTGAGCCTTCAGCACGCCTGGTCCTCGTTAGCCCCCTTCTTTCTACTGCTCCCCAGTTACTTACTGCAGGAAGCGCCGTTCACGGGGTGCAGAACATCCCACCGCTGCCACCAGTTGTCACGGAGTATAGGGGAGTCCGGCCCTGCACCCCTCTTCCCCGGATTCACTGGGAGTCTCAGCCAGTCAGTAGAACAGAAGGTTTATTAGAGATGCCAGGAACACAGCCCAACCAGAGCTTGTCAGTACATCCAGGACCCCTCAGTCGGGTCCTTCCGGGGGGCAGGGAGCTTAGACCCCAGCCTGGGGCTCCCTGCATTTCGCCCCACAGCTCCAACCGGGGCAGGGAGGCCAGACCCTGTCTGCCTCTCTCCCTCTTCTCCGGCCAGTTTCAAACTCAAACCCAAAAGCCAAACACTCCAGCAGTCTCTCTCCCCTCCCCCGGGGCCCCTCCTCTAGCCTGTTACCATTCTCCCAGCCAAAGGTGTCACCTCCCAACCCCCGTCCTGGCTCATGTTACAGCCTCAGGTAAAGTCTCGCATTTCCAATGCAGCCTTTCCCTCAGGTCAGACCCATCTCGCTCTCTACTCCGTCACAGCCCGCTCCCGCGTACCTAGCGCCAAGAAAAGGGCCCTGGGCAGGCAGAACCAAGAAGAGACTGTCAGGGGTGGGATTCGAACCCACGCCTCCAGGGGAGACTGCGACCTTAACGCAGCGCCTTGGACCGCTCGGCCACCCTGACTCAAGGCGGCGTGGTGCCGGCGCTCTCTTGACCGCCACTTGCGGTGGCGGCGGCAGCAGGTGCACAGCGCCCAGCAGGGTCCCTCTCTGACTTGGACCGGGCACGGGCCAGCGCAGCCACGCCTTTTCACCGAGGCCCCGGGGGAGGAGGTGGGAGCGCCTCCTCTGAAGAGATCAACACGCAACGTCCCGCCGGCCCCAAAAAGAAGAAGCCCCAACGCAACGGAAGCCCGGCAAGACGCTGTCAGGAGTGGGATTCGAACCCACGCCTCCGGAGGAGACTGCGGCCTAAACGCAGCGCCTTGGACCGCTCGGCCACCCTGACTAAGCTGGGAGAAGGCCCCTTTTTGTGGGAGTCGAAGAAAAAGCACCCCCGTGCGGCACAGCGCAAAGCACCGCCTCAGGCCTCGCCCCCCGCCCGCAAAGGGGCAGAAAGAGAGGGCTTGTCAGGGGTGGGATTCGAACCCACGCCTCCGGAGGAGACTGCGACCTGAACGCAGCGCCTTAGACCGCTCGGCCACCCTGACGTCCTGTGGCAAGCCCCTCGGCTAGCTGTCGGCAGAGAGGCCAGCGCTCCGGCGCACTGGAAGAAGTCGAGGCCCGCTCCCGCGTACCTAGCGCCAAGAAAAGGGCCCTGGGCAGGCAGAACCAAGAAGAGACTGTCAGGGGTGGGATTCGAACCCACGCCTCCAGGGGAGACTGCGACCTTAACGCAGCGCCTTGGACCGCTCGGCCACCCTGACTCAAGGCGGCGTGGTGCCGGCGCTCTCTTGACCGCCACTTGCGGTGGCGGCGGCAGCAGGTGCACAGCGCCCAGCAGGGTCCCTCTCTGACTTGGACCGGGCACGGGCCAGCGCAGCCACGCCTTTTCACCGAGGCCCCGGGGGAGGAGGTGGGAGCGCCTCCTCTGAAGAGATCAACACGCAACGTCCCGCCGGCCCCAAAAAGAAGAAGCCCCAACGCAACGGAAGCCCGGCAAGACGCTGTCAGGAGTGGGATTCGAACCCACGCCTCCGGAGGAGACTGCGGCCTAAACGCAGCACCTTGGACCGCTCGGCCACCCTGACTAAGCTGGGAGAAGGCCCCTTTGGGTGGGAGTCGAAGAAAAAGCACCCCCGTGCGGCACAGCGCAAAGCACCGCCTCAGGCCTCGCCCGCCACGTGCCCCGCCCGCAAAGGGGCAGAAAGAGAGGGCTTGTCAGGGGTGGGATTCGAACCCACGCCTCCGGAGGAGACTGCGACCTGAACGCAGCGCCTTAGACCGCTCGGCCACCCTGACGTCCTGTGGCAAGCCCCTCGGCTAGCTGTCGGCAGAGAGGCCAACGCTCCGGCGCACTGGAAGAAGTCGAGGCCCGCTCCCGCGTACCTAGCGCCAAGAAAAGGGCCCTGGGCAGGCAGAACCAAGAAGAGACTGTCAGGGGTGGGATTCGAACCCACGCCTCCAGGGGAGACTGCGACCTTAACGCAGCGCCTTGGACCGCTCGGCCACCCTGACTCAAGGCGGCGTGGTGCCGGCGCTCTCTTGACCGCCACTTGCGGTGGCGGCGGCAGCAGGTGCACAGCGCCCAGCAGGGTCCCTCTCTGACTTGGACCGGGCACGGGCCAGCGCAGCCACGCCTTTTCACCGAGGCCCCGGGGGAGGAGGTGGGAGCGCCTCCTCTGAAGAGATCAACACGCAACGTCCCGCCGGCCCCAAAAAGAAGAAGCCCCAACGCAACGGAAGCCCGGCAAGACGCTGTCAGGAGTGGGATTCGAACCCACGCCTCCGGAGGAGACTGCGGCCTAAACGCAGCGCCTTGGACCGCTCGGCCACCCTGACTAAGCTGGGAGAAGGCCCCTTTGGGTGGGAGTCGAAGAAAAAGCACCCCCGTGCAGCACAGCGCAAAGCACCGCCTCAGGCCTCGCCCGCCACGTGCCCCGCCCGCAAAGGGGCAGAAAGAGAGGGCTTGTCAGGGGTGGGATTCGAACCCACGCCTCCGGAGGAGACTGCGACCTGAACGCAGCGCCTTAGACCGCTCGGCCACCCTGACGTCCTGTGGCAAGCCCCTCGGCTAGCTGTCGGCAGAGAGGCCAGCGCTCCGGCGCACTGGAAGAAGTCGAGGCCCGCTCCCGCGTACCTAGCGCCAAGAAAAGGGCCCTGGGCAGGCAGAACCAAGAAGAGACTGTCAGGGGTGGGATTCGAACCCACGCCTCCAGGGGAGACTGCGACCTTAACGCAGCGCCTTGGACCGCTCGGCCACCCTGACTCAAGGCGGCGTGGTGCCGGCGCTCTCTTGACCGCCACTTGCGGTGGCGGCGGCAGCAGGTGCACAGCGCCCAGCAGGGTCCCTCTCTGACTTGGACCGGGCACGGGCCAGCGCAGCCACGCCTTTTCACCGAGGCCCCGGGGGAGGAGGTGGGAGCGCCTCCTCTGAAGAGATCAACACGCAACGTCCCGCCGGCCCCAAAAAGAAGAAGCCCCAACGCAACGGAAGCCCGGCAAGACGCTGTCAGGAGTGGGATTCGAACCCACGCCTCCGGAGGAGACTGCGGCCTAAACGCAGCGCCTTGGACCGCTCGGCCACCCTGACTAAGCTGGGAGAAGGCCCCTTTGGGTGGGAGTCGAAGAAAAAGCACCCCCGTGCGGCACAGCGCAAAGCACCGCCTCAGGCCTCGCCCGCCACGTGCCCCGCCCGCAAAGGGGCAGAAAGAGAGGGCTTGTCAGGGGTGGGATTCGAACCCACGCCTCCGGAGGAGACTGCGACCTGAACGCAGCGCCTTAGACCGCTCGGCCACCCTGACGTCCTGTGGCAAGCCCCTCGGCTAGCTGTCGGCAGAGAGGCCAGCGCTCCGGCGCACTGGAAGAAGTCGAGGCCCGCTCCCGCGTACCTAGCGCCAAGAAAAGGGCCCTGGGCAGGCAGAACCAAGAAGAGACTGTCAGGGGTGGGATTCGAACCCACGCCTCCAGGGGAGACTGCGACCTTAACGCAGCGCCTTGGACCGCTCGGCCACCCTGACTCAAGGTGGCGTGGTGCCGGCGCTCTCTTGACCGCCACTTGCGGTGGCGGCGGCAGCAGGTGCACAGCGCCCAGCAGGGTCCCTCTCTGACTTGGACCGGGCACGGGCCAGCGCAGCCACGCCTTTTCACCGAGGCCCCGGGGGAGGAGGTGGGAGCGCCTCCTCTGAAGAGATCAACACGCAACGTCCCGCCGGCCCCAAAAAGAAGAAGCCCCAACGCAACGGAAGCCCGGCAAGACGCTGTCAGGAGTGGGATTCGAACCCAAGCCTCCGGAGGAGACTGCGGCCTAAACGCAGCGCCTTGGACCGCTCGGCCACCCTGACTAAGCTGGGAGAAGGCCCCTTTTTGTGGGAGTCGAAGAAAAAGCACCCCCGTGCGGCACAGCGCAAAGCACCGCCCGCCACGTGCCCCGCCCGCCACGGTGCAGAAAGAGAGGGCTTGTCAGGGGTGGGATTCGAACCCACGCCTCCGGAGGAGACTGCGACCTGAACGCAGCGCCTTAGACCGCTCGGCCACCCTGACGTCCTGCGGCAAGCCCCTCGGCTAGCTGTCGGCAGAGAGGCCAGCGCTCCGGCGCACTGGAAGAAGTCGAGGCCCGCTCCCACGTACCTAGCGCCAAGAAAAGGGCCCTGGGCAGGCAGAACCAAGAAGAGACTGTCAGGGGTGGGATTCGAACCCACGCCTCCAGGGGAGACTGCGACCTTAACGCAGCGCCTTGGACCGCTCGGCCACCCTGACTCAAGGCGGCGTGGTGCCGGCGCTCTCTTGACCGCCACTTGCGGTGGCGGCGGCAGCAGGTGCACAGCGCCCAGCAGGGTCCCTCTCTGACTTGGACCGGGCACGGGCCAGCGCAGCCACGCCTTTTCACCGAGGCCCCGGGGGAGGAGGTGGGAGCGCCTCCTCTGAAGAGATCAACACGCAACGTCCCGCCGGCCCCAAAAAGAAGAAGCCCCAACGCAACGGAAGCCCGGCAAGACGCTGTCAGGAGTGGGATTCGAACCCATGCCTCCGGAGGAGACTGCGGCCTAAACGCAGCGCCTTGGACCGCTCGGCCACCCTGACTAAGCTGGGAGAAGGCCCCTTTGGGTGGGAGTCGAAGAAAAAGCACCCCCGTGCGGCACAGCGCAAAGCACCGCCCGCCACGTGCCCCGCCCGCAAAGGGGCAGAAAGAGAGGGCTTGTCAGGGGTGGGATTCGAACCCACGCCTCCGGAGGAGACTGCGACCTGAACGCAGCGCCTTAGACCGCTCGGCCACCCTGACGTCCTGTGGCAAGCCCCTCGGCTAGCTGTCGGCAGAGAGGCCAGCGCTCCGGCGCACTGGAAGAAGTCGAGGCCCGCTCCCGCGTACCTAGCGCCAAGAAAAGGGCCCTGGGCAGGCAGAACCAAGAAGAGACTGTCAGGGGTGGGATTCGAACCCACGCCTCCAGGGGAGACTGCGACCTTAACGCAGCGCCTTGGACCGCTCGGCCACCCTGACTCAAGGCGGCGTGGTGCCGGCGCTCTCTTGACCGCCACTTGCGGTGGCGGCGGCAGCAGGTGCACAGCGCCCAGCAGGGTCCCTCTCTGACTTGGACCGGGCACGGGCCAGCGCAGCCACGCCTTTTCACCGAGGCCCCGGGGGAGGAGGTGGGAGCGCCTCCTCTGAAGAGATCAACACGCAACGTCCCGCCGGCCCCAAAAAGAAGAAGCCCCAACGCAACGGAAGCCCGGCAAGACGCTGTCAGGAGTGGGATTCGAACCCAAGCCTCCGGAGGAGACTGCGGCCTAAACGCAGCGCCTTGGACCGCTCGGCCACCCTGACTAAGCTGGGAGAAGGCCCCTTTTTGTGGGAGTCGAAGAAAAAGCACCCCCGTGCGGCACAGCGCAAAGCACCGCCCGCCACGTGCCCCGCCCGCCACGGTGCAGAAAGAGAGGGCTTGTCAGGGGTGGGATTCGAACCCACGCCTCCGGAGGAGACTGCGACCTGAACGCAGCGCCTTAGACCGCTCGGCCACCCTGACGTCCTGCGGCAAGCCCCTCGGCTAGCTGTCGGCAGAGAGGCCAGCGCTCCGGCGCACTGGAAGAAGTCGAGGCCCGCTCCCGCGTACCTAGCGCCAAGAAAAGGGCCCTGGGCAGGCAGAACCAAGAAGAGACTGTCAGGGGTGGGATTCGAACCCACGCCTCCAGGGGAGACTGCGACCTTAATGCAGCGCCTTGGACCGCTCGGCCACCCTGACTCAAGGCGGCGTGGTGCCGGCGCTCTCTTGACCGCCACTTGCGGTGGCGGCGGCAGCAGGTGCACAGCGCCCAGCAGGGTCCCTCTCTGACTTGGACCGGGCACGGGCCAGCGCAGCCACGCCTTTTCACCGAGGCCCCGGGGGAGGAGGTGGGAGCGCCTCCTCTGAAGAGATCAACACGCAACGTCCCGCCGGCCCCAAAAAGAAGAAGCCCCAACGCAACGGAAGCCCGGCAAGACGCTGTCAGGAGTGGGATTCGAACCCACGTCTCCGGAGGAGACTGCGGCCTAAACGCAGCGCCTTGGACCGCTCGGCCACCCTGACTAAGCTGGGAGAAGGCCCCTTTGTGTGGGAGTCGAAGAAAAAGCACCCCCGTGCGGCACAGCGCAAAGCACCGCCCGCCACGGGGCAGAAAGAGAGGGCTTGTCAGGGGTGGGATTCGAACCCACGCCTCCGGAGGAGACTGCGACCTGAACGCAGCGCCTTAGACCGCTCGGCCACCCTGACGTCCTGTGGCAAGCCCCTCGGCTAGCTGTTGGCAGAGAGGCCAGCGCTCCGGCGCACTGGAAGAAGTCGAGGCCCGCTCCCGCGTACCTAGCGCCAAGAAAAGGGCCCTGGGCAGGCAGAACCAAGAAGAGACTGTCAGGGGTGGGATTCGAACCCACGCCTCCAGGGGAGACTGCGACCTTAACGCAGCGCCTTGGACCGCTCGGCCACCCTGACTCAAGGCGGCGTGGTGCCGGCGCTCTCTTGACCGCCACTTGCGGTGGCGGCGGCAGCAGGTGCACAGCGCCCAGCAGGGTCCCTCTCTGACTTGGACCGGGCACGGGCCAGCGCAGCCACGCCTTTTCACCGAGGCCCCGGGGGAGGAGGTGGGAGCGCCTCCTCTGAAGAGATCAACACGCAACGTCCCGCCGGCCCCAAAAAGAAGAAGCCCCAACGCAACGGAAGCCCGGCAAGACGCTGTCAGGAGTGGGATTCGAACCCACGCCTCCGGAGGAGACTGCGGCCTAAACGCAGCGCCTTGGACCGCTCGGCCACCCTGACTAAGCTGGGAGAAGGCCCCTTTGGGTGGGAGTCGAAGAAAAAGCACCCCCGTGCGGCACAGCGCAAAGCACCGCCTCAGGCCTCGCCCGCCACGTGCCCCGCCCGCAAAGGGGCAGAAAGAGAGGGCTTGTCAGGGGTGGGATTCGAACCCACGCCTCCGGAGGAGACTGCGACCTGAACGCAGCGCCTTAGACCGCTCGGCCACCCTGACGTCCTGTGGCAAGCCCCTCGGCTAGCTGTCGGCAGAGAGGCCAGCGCTCCGGCGCACTGGAAGAAGTCGAGGCCCGCTCCCGCGTACCTAGCGCCAAGAAAAGGGCCCTGGGCAGGCAGAACCAAGAAGAGACTGTCAGGGGTGGGATTCGAACCCACGCCTCCAGGGGAGACTGCGACCTTAACGCAGCGCCTTGGACCGCTCGGCCACCCTGACTCAAGGCGGCGTGGTGCCGGCGCTCTCTTGACCGCCACTTGCGGTGGCGGCGGCAGCAGGTGCACAGCGCCCAGCAGGGTCCCTCTCTGACTTGGACCGGGCACGGGCCAGCGCAGCCACGCCTTTTCACCGAGGCCCCGGGGGAGGAGGTGGGAGCGCCTCCTCTGAAGAGATCAACACGCAACGTCCCGCCGGCCCCAAAAAGAAGAAGCCCCAACGCAACGGAAGCCCGGCAAGACGCTGTCAGGAGTGGGATTCGAACCCACGCCTCCGGAGGAGACTGCGGCCTAAACGCAGCGCCTTGGACCGCTCGGCCACCCTGACTAAGCTGGGAGAAGGCCCCTTTGGGTGGGAGTCGAAGAAAAAGCACCCCCGTGCGGCACAGCGCAAAGCACCGCCTCAGGCCTCGCCCGCCACGTGCCCCGCCCGCAAAGGGGCAGAAAGAGAGGGCTTGTCAGGGGTGGGATTCGAACCCACGCCTCCGGAGGAGACTGCGACCTGAACGCAGCGCCTTAGACCGCTCGGCCACCCTGACGTCCTGTGGCAAGCCCCTCGGCTAGCTGTCGGCAGAGAGGCCAGCGCTCCGGCGCACTGGAAGAAGTCGAGGCCCGCTCCCGCGTACCTAGCGCCAAGAAAAGGGCCCTGGGCAGGCAGAACCAAGAAGAGACTGTCAGGGGTGGGATTCGAACCCACGCCTCCAGGGGAGACTGCGACCTTAACGCAGCGCCTTGGACCGCTCGGCCACCCTGACTCAAGGCGGCGTGGTGCCGGCGCTCTCTTGACCGCCACTTGCGGTGGCGGCGGCAGCAGGTGCACAGCGCCCAGCAGGGTCCCTCTCTGACTTGGACCGGGCACGGGCCAGCGCAGCCACGCCTTTTCACCGAGGCCCCGGGGGAGGAGGTGGGAGCGCCTCCTCTGAAGAGATCAACACGCAACGTCCCGCCGGCCCCAAAAAGAAGAAGCCCCAACGCAACGGAAGCCCGGCAAGACGCTGTCAGGAGTGGGATTCGAACCCACGCCTCCGGAGGAGACTGCGGCCTAAACGCAGCGCCTTGGACCGCTCGGCCACCCTGACTAAGCTGGGAGAAGGCCCCTTTGGGTGGGAGTCGAAGAAAAAGCACCCCCGTGCGGCACAGCGCAAAGCACCGCCCGCCACGGGGCAGAAAGAGAGGGCTTGTCAGGGGTGGGATTCGAACCCACGCCTCCGGAGGAGACTGCGACCTGAACGCAGCGCCTTAGACCGCTCGGCCACCCTGACGTCCTGTGGCAAGCCCCTCGGCTAGCTGTCGGCAGAGAGGCCAGCGCTCCGGCGCACTGGAAGAAGTCGAGGCCCGCTCCCGCGTACCTAGCGCCAAGAAAAGGGCCCTGGGCAGGCAGAACCAAGAAGAGACTGTCAGGGGTGGGATTCGAACCCACGCCTCCAGGGGAGACTGCGACCTTAACGCAGCGCCTTGGACCGCTCGGCCACCCTGACTCAAGGCGGCGTGGTGCCGGCGCTCTCTTGACCGCCACTTGCGGTGGCGGCGGCAGCAGGTGCACAGCGCCCAGCAGGGTCCCTCTCTGACTTGGACCGGGCACGGGCCAGCGCAGCCACGCCTTTTCACCGAGGCCCCGGGGGAGGAGGTGGGAGCGCCTCCTCTGAAGAGATCAACACGCAACGTCCCGCCGGCCCCAAAAAGAAGAAGCCCCAACGCAACGGAAGCCCGGCAAGACGCTGTCAGGAGTGGGATTCGAACCCACGCCTCCGGAGGAGACTGCGGCCTAAACGCAGCGCCTTGGACCGCTCGGCCACCCTGACTAAGCTGGGAGAAGGCCCCTTTTTGTGGGAGTCGAAGAAAAAGCACCCCCGTGCGGCACAGCGCAAAGCACCGCCCGCCACGTGCCCCGCCCGCCACGGTGCAGAAAGAGAGGGCTTGTCAGGGGTGGGATTCGAACCCACGCCTCCGGAGGAGACTGCGACCTGAACGCAGCGCCTTAGACCGCTCGGCCACCCTGACGTCCTGCGGCAAGCCCCTCGGCTAGCTGTCGGCAGAGAGGCCAGCGCTCCGGCGCACTGGAAGAAGTCGAGGCCCGCTCCCGCGTACCTAGCGCCAAGAAAAGGGCCCTGGGCAGGCAGAACCAAGAAGAGACTGTCAGGGGTGGGATTCGAACCCACGCCTCCAGGGGAGACTGCGACCTTAACGCAGCGCCTTGGACCGCTCGGCCACCCTGACTCAAGGCGGCGTGGTGCCGGCGCTCTCTTGACCGCCACTTGCGGTGGCGGCGGCAGCAGGTGCACAGCGCCCAGCAGGGTCCCTCTCTGACTTGGACCGGGCACGGGCCAGCGCAGCCACGCCTTTTCACCGAGGCCCCGGGGGAGGAGGTGGGAGCGCCTCCTCTGAAGAGATCAACACGCAACGTCCCGCCGGCCCCAAAAAGAAGAAGCCCCAACGCAACGGAAGCCCGGCAAGACGCTGTCAGGAGTGGGATTCGAACCCACGCCTCCGGAGGAGACTGCGGCCTAAACGCAGCGCCTTGGACCGCTCGGCCACCCTGACTAAGCTGGGAGAAGGCCCCTTTTTGTGGGAGTCGAAGAAAAAGCACCCCCGTGCGGCACAGCGCAAAGCACCGCCCGCCACGTGCCCCGCCCGCCACGGTGCAGAAAGAGAGGGCTTGTCAGGGGTGGGATTCGAACCCATGCCTCCGGAGGAGACTGCGACCTGAACGCAGCGCCTTAGACCGCTCGGCCACCCTGACGTCCTGCGGCAAGCCCCTCGGCTAGCTGTCGGCAGAGAGGCCAGCGCTCCGGCGCACTGGAAGAAGTCGAGGCCCGCTCCCGCGTACCTAGCGCCAAGAAAAGGGCCCTGGGCAGGCAGAACCAAGAAGAGACTGTCAGGGGTGGGATTCGAACCCACGCCTCCAGGGGAGACTGCGACCTTAACGCAGCGCCTTGGACCGCTCGGCCACCCTGACTCAAGGCGGCGTGGTGCCGGCGCTCTCTTGACCGCCACTTGCGGTGGCGGCGGCAGCAGGTGCACAGCGCCCAGCAGGGTCCCTCTCTGACTTGGACCGGGCACGGGCCAGCGCAGCCACGCCTTTTCACCGAGGCCCCGGGGGAGGAGGTGGGAGCGCCTCCTCTGAAGAGATCAACACGCAACGTCCCGCCGGCCCCAAAAAGAAGAAGCCCCAACGCAACCCCGGCAAGACGCTGTCAGGAGTGGGATTCGAACCCACGCCTCCGGAGGAGACTGCGGCCTAAACGCAGCGCCTTGGACCGCTCGGCCACCCTGACTAAGCTGGGAGAAGGCCCCTTTGGGTGGGAGTCGAAGAAAAAGCACCCCCGTGCGGCACAGCGCAAAGCACCGCCCGCCACGTGCCCCGCCCGCAAAGGGGCAGAAAGAGAGGGCTTGTCAGGGGTGGGATTCGAACCCACGCCTCCGGAGGAGACTGCGACCTGAACGCAGCGCCTTAGACCGCTCGGCCACCCTGACGTCCTGTGGCAAGCCCCTCGGCTAGCTGTCGGCAGAGAGGCCAGCGCTCCGGCGCACTGGAAGAAGTCGAGGCCCGCTCCCGCGTACCTAGCGCCAAGAAAAGGGCCCTGGGCAGGCAGAACCAAGAAGAGACTGTCAGGGGTGGGATTCGAACCCACGCCTCCAGGGGAGACTGCGACCTTAACGCAGCGCCTTGGACCGCTCGGCCACCCTGACTCAAGGCGGCGTGGTGCCGGCGCTCTCTTGACCGCCACTTGCGGTGGCGGCGGCAGCAGGTGCACAGCGCCCAGCAGGGTCCCTCTCTGACTTGGACCGGGCACGGGCCAGCGCAGCCACGCCTTTTCACCGAGGCCCCGGGGGAGGAGGTGGGAGCGCCTCCTCTGAAGAGATCAACACGCAACGTCCCGCCGGCCCCAAAAAGAAGAAGCCCCAACGCAACGGAAGCCCGGCAAGACGCTGTCAGGAGTGGGATTCGAACCCACGCCTCCGGAGGAGACTGCGGCCTAAACGCAGCGCCTTGGACCGCTCGGCCACCCTGACTAAGCTGGGAGAAGGCCCCTTTGGGTGGGAGTCGAAGAAAAAGCACCCCCGTGCGGCACAGCGCAAAGCACCGCCTCAGGCCTCGCCCGCCACGTGCCCCGCCCGCAAAGGGCAGAAAGAGAGGGCTTGTCAGGGGTGGGATTCGAACCCACGCCTCCGGAGGAGACTGCGACCTGAACGCAGCGCCTTAGACCGCTCGGCCACCCTGACGTCCTGTGGCAAGCCCCTCGGCTAGCTGTCGGCAGAGAGGCCAGCGCTCCGGCGCACTGGAAGAAGTCGAGGCCCGCTCCCGCGTACCTAGCGCCAAGAAAAGGGCCCTGGGCAGGCAGAACCAAGAAGAGACTGTCAGGGGTGGGATTCGAACCCACGCCTCCAGGGGAGACTGCGACCTTAACGCAGCGCCTTGGACCGCTCGGCCAACCTGACTCAAGGCGGCGTGGTGCCGGCGCTCTCTTGACCGCCACTTGCGGTGGCGGCGGCAGCAGGTGCACAGCGCCCAGCAGGGTCCCTCTCTGACTTGGACCGGGCACGGGCCAGCGCAGCCACGCCTTTTCACCGAGGCCCCGGGGGAGGAGGTGGGAGTGCCTCCTCTGAAGAGATCAACACGCAACGTCCCGCCGGCCCCAAAAAGAAGAAGCCCCAACGCAACGGAAGCCCGGCAAGACGCTGTCAGGAGTGGGATTCGAACCCACGCCTCCGGAGAAGACCGCGGCCTAAACGCAGCGCCTTGGACCGCTCGGCCACCCTGACTAAGCTGGGAGAAGGCCCCTTTGGGTGGGAGTCGAAGAAAAAGCACCCCCGTGCGGCACAGCGCAAAGCACCGCCTCAGGCCTCGCCCGCCACGTGCCCCGCCCGCAAAGGGGGCAGAAAGAGAGGGCTTGTCAGGGGTGGGATTCGAACCCACGCCTCCGGAGGAGACTGCGACCTGAACGCAGCGCCTTAGACCGCTCGGCCACCCTGACGTCCTGTGGCAAGCCCCTCGGCTAGCTGTCGGCAGAGAGGCCAGCGCTCCGGCGCACTGGAAGAAGTCGAGGCCCGCTCCCGCGTACCTAGCGCCAAGAAAAGGGCCCTGGGCAGGCAGAACCAAGAAGAGACTGTCAGGGGTGGGATTCGAACCCACGCCTCCAGGGGAGACTGCGACCTTAACGCAGCGCCTTGGACCGCTCGGCCACCCTGACTCAAGGCGGCGTGGTGCCGGCGCTCTCTTGACCGCCACTTGCGGTGGCGGCGGCAGCAGGTGCACAGCGCCCAGCAGGGTCCCCTCTCTGACTTGGACCGGGCACGGGCCAGCGCAGCCACGCCTTTTCACCGAGGCCCCGGGGGAGGAGGTGGGAGCGCCTCCTCTGAAGAGATCAACACGCAACGTCCCGCCGGCCCCAAAAAGAAGAAGCCCCAACGCAACGGAAGCCCGGCAAGACGCTGTCAGGAGTGGGATTCGAACCCACGCCTCCGGAGGAGACTGCGGCCTAAACGCAGCGCCTTGGACCGCTCGGCCACCCTGACTAAGCTGGGAGAAGGCCCCTTTGGGTGGGAGTCGAAGAAAAAGCACCCCCGTGCGGCACAGCGCAAAGCACCGCCTCAGGCCTCGCCCGCCACGTGCCCCGCCCGCAAAGGGGCAGAAAGAGAGGGCTTGTCAGGGGTGGGATTCGAACCCACGCCTCCGGAGGAGACTGCGACCTGAACGCAGCGCCTTAGACCGCTCGGCCACCCTGACGTCCTGTGGCAAGCCCCTCGGCTAGCTGTCGGCAGAGAGGCCAGCGCTCCGGCGCACTGGAAGAAGTCGAGGCCCGCTCCCGCGTACCTAGCGCCAAGAAAAGGGCCCTGGGCAGGCAGAACCAAGAAGAGACTGTCAGGGGTGGGATTCGAACCCACGCCTCCAGGGGAGACTGCGACCTTAACGCAGCGCCTTGGACCGCTCGGCCACCCTGACTCAAGGCGGCGTGGTGCCGGCGCTCTCTTGACCGCCACTTGCGGTGGCGGCGGCAGCAGGTGCACAGCGCCCAGCAGGGTCCCTCTCTGACTTGGACCGGGCACGGGCCAGCGCAGCCACGCCTTTTCACCGAGGCCCCGGGGGAGGAGGTGGGAGCGCCTCCTCTGAAGAGATCAACACGCAACGTCCCGCCGGCCCCAAAAAGAAGAAGCCCCAACGCAACGGAAGCCCGGCAAGACGCTGTCAGGAGTGGGATTCGAACCCACGCCTCCGGAGGAGACTGCGGCCTAAACGCAGCGCCTTGGACCGCTCGGCCACCCTGACTAAGCTGGGAGAAGGCCCCTTTGGGTGGGAGTCGAAGAAAAAGCACCCCCGTGCGGCACAGCGCAAAGCACCGCCTCAGGCCTCGCCCGCCACGTGCCCCGCCCGCAAAGGGGCAGAAAGAGAGGGCTTGTCAGGGGTGGGATTCGAACCCACGCCTCCGGAGGAGACTGCGACCTGAACGCAGCGCCTTAGACCGCTCGGCCACCCTGACGTCCTGTGGCAAGCCCCTCGGCTAGCTGTCGGCAGAGAGGCCAGCGCTCCGGCGCACTGGAAGAAGTCGAGGCCCGCTCCCGCGTACCTAGCGCCAAGAAAAGGGCCCTGGGCAGGCAGAACCAAGAAGAGACTGTCAGGGGTGGGATTCGAACCCACGCCTCCAGGGGAGACTGCGACCTTAACGCAGCGCCTTGGACCGCTCGGCCACCCTGACTCAAGGCGGCGTGGTGCCGGCGCTCTCTTGACCGCCACTTGCGGTGGCGGCGGCAGCAGGTGCACAGCGCCCAGCAGGGTCCCTCTCTGACTTGGACCGGGCACGGGCCAGCGCAGCCACGCCTTTTCACCGAGGCCCCGGGGGAGGAGGTGGGAGCGCCTCCTCTGAAGAGATCAACACGCAACGTCCCGCCGGCCCCAAAAAGAAGAAGCCCCAACGCAACGGAAGCCCGGCAAGACGCTGTCAGGAGTGGGATTCGAACCCACGCCTCCGGAGGAGACTGCGGCCTAAACGCAGCGCCTTGGACCGCTCGGCCACCCTGACTAAGCTGGGAGAAGGCCCCTTTGGGTGGGAGTCGAAGAAAAAGCACCCCCGTGCGGCACAGCGCAAAGCACCGCCTCAGGCCTCGCCCGCCACGTGCCCCGCCCGCAAAGGGGCAGAAAGAGAGGGCTTGTCAGGGGTGGGATTCGAACCCACGCCTCCGGAGGAGACTGCGACCTGAACGCAGCGCCTTAGACCGCTCGGCCACCCTGACGTCCTGTGGCAAGCCCCTCGGCTAGCTGTCGGCAGAGAGGCCAGCGCTCCGGCGCACTGGAAGAAGTCGAGGCCCGCTCCCGCGTACCTAGCGCCAAGAAAAGGGCCTGGGCAGGCAGAACCAAGAAGAGACTGTCAGGGGTGGGATTCGAACCCACGCCTCCAGGGAGACTGCGACCTTAACGCAGCGCCTTGGACCACTCGGCCACCCTGACTCAAGGCGGCGTGGTGCCGGCGCTCTCTTGACCGCCACTTGCGGTGGCGGCGGCAGCAGGTGCACAGCGCCCAGCAGGGTCCCTCTCTGACTTGGACCGGGCACGGGCCAGCGCAGCCACGCCTTTTCACCGAGGCCCCGGGGGAGGAGGTGGGAGCGCCTCCTCTGAAGAGATCAACACGCAACGTCCCGCCGGCCCCAAAAAGAAGAAGCCCCAACGCAACGGAAGCCCGGCAAGACGCTGTCAGGAGTGGGATTCGAACCCACGCCTCCGGAGGAGACTGCGGCCTAAACGCAGCGCCTTGGACCGCTCGGCCACCCTGACTAAGCTGGGAGAAGGCCCCTTTGGGTGGGAGTCGAAGAAAAAGCACCCCCGTGCGGCACAGCGCAAAGCACCGCCTCAGGCCTCGCCCGCCACGTGCCCCGCCCGCAAAGGGGCAGAAAGAGAGGGCTTGTCAGGGTGGGATTCGAACCCACGCCTCCGGAGGAGACTGCGACCTGAACGCAGCGCCTTAGACCGCTCGGCCACCCTGACGTCCTGTGGCAAGCCCCTCGGCTAGCTGTCGGCAGAGAGGCCAGCTCTCCGGCGCACTGGAAGAAGTCGAGGCCCGCTCCCGCGTACCTAGCGCCAAGAAAAGGGCCCTGGGCAGGCAGAACCAAGAAGAGACTGTCAGGGGTGGGATTCGAACCCACGCCTCCAGGGGAGACTGCGACCTTAACGCAGCGCCTTGGACCGCTCGGCCACCCTGACTCAAGGCGGCGTGGTGCCGGCGCTCTCTTGACCGCCACTTGCGGTGGCGGCGGCAGCAGGTGCACAGCGCCCAGCAGGGTCCCTCTCTGACTTGGACCGGGCACGGGCCAGCGCAGCCACGCCTTTTCACCGAGGCCCCGGGGGAGGAGGTGGGAGCGCCTCCTCTGAAGAGATCAACACGCAACGTCCCGCCGGCCCCAAAAAGAAGAAGCCCCAACGCAACGGAAGCCCGGCAAGACGCTGTCAGGAGTGGGATTCGAACCCACGCCTCCGGAGGAGACTGCGGCCTAAACGCAGCGCCTTGGACCGCTCGGCCACCCTGACTAAGCTGGGAGAAGGCCCCTTTGGGTGGGAGTCGAAGAAAAAGCACCCCCGTGCGGCACAGCGCAAAGCACCGCCTCAGGCCTCGCCCGCCACGTGCCCCGCCCGCAAAGGGGCAGAAAGAGAGGGCTTGTCAGGGGTGGGATTCGAACCCACGCCTCCGGAGGAGACTGCGACCTGAACGCAGCGCCTTAGACCGCTCGGCCACCCTGACGTCCTGTGGCAAGCCCCTCGGCTAGCTGTCGGCAGAGAGGCCAGCGCTCCGGCGCACTGGAAGAAGTCGAGGCCCGCTCCCGCGTACCTAGCGCCAAGAAAAGGGCCCTGGGCAGGCAGAACCAAGAAGAGACTGTCAGGGGTGGGATTCGAACCCACGCCTCCAGGGGAGGACTGCGACCTTAACGCAGCGCCTTGGACCGCTCGGCCACCCTGACTCAAGGTGGCGTGGTGCCGGCGCTCTCTTGACCGCCACTTGCGGTGGCGGCGGCAGCAGGTGCACAGCGCCCAGCAGGGTCCCTCTCTGACTTGGACCGGGCACGGGCCAGCGCAGCCACGCCTTTTCACCGAGGCCCCGGGGGAGGAGGTGGGAGCGCCTCCTCTGAAGAGATCAACACGCAACGTCCCGCCGGCCCCAAAAAGAAGAAGCCCCAACGCAACGGAAGCCCGGCAAGACGCTGTCAGGAGTGGGATTCGAACCCAAGCCTCCGGAGGAGACTGCGGCCTAAACGCAGCGCCTTGGACCGCTCGGCCACCCTGACTAAGCTGGGAGAAGGCCCCTTTTTGTGGGAGTCGAAGAAAAAGCACCCCCGTGCGGCACAGCGCAAAGCACCGCCCGCCACGTGCCCCGCCCGCCACGGTGCAGAAAGAGAGGGCTTGTCAGGGGTGGGATTCGAACCCACGCCTCCGGAGGAGACTGCGACCTGAACGCAGCGCCTTAGACCGCTCGGCCACCCTGACGTCCTGCGGCAAGCCCCTCGGCTAGCTGTCGGCAGAGAGGCCAGCGCTCCCGGCGCACTGGAAGAAGTCGAGGCCCGCTCCCACGTACCTAGCGCCAAGAAAAGGGCCCTGGGCAGGCAGAACCAAGAAGAGACTGTCAGGGGTGGGATTCGAACCCACGCCTCCAGGGGAGACTGCGACCTTAACGCAGCGCCTTGACCGCTCGGCCACCCTGACTCAAGGCGGCGTGGTGCCGGCGCTCTCTTGACCGCCACTTGCGGTGGCGGCGGCAGCAGGTGCACAGCGCCCAGCAGGGTCCCTCTCTGACTTGGACCGGGCACGGGCCAGCGCAGCCACGCCTTTTCACCGAGGCCCCGGGGGAGGAGGTGGGAGCGCCTCCTCTGAAGAGATCAACACGCAACGTCCCGCCGGCCCCAAAAAGAAGAAGCCCCAACGCAACGGAAGCCCGGCAAGACGCTGTCAGGAGTGGGATTCGAACCCACGCCTCCGGAGGAGACTGCGGCCTAAACGCAGCGCCTTGGACCGCTCGGCCACCCTGACTAAGCTGGGAGAAGGCCCCTTTGGGTGGGAGTCGAAGAAAAAGCACCCCCGTGCGGCACAGCGCAAAGCACCGCCCGCCACGTGCCCCGCCCGCAAAGGGGCAGAAAGAGAGGGCTTGTCAGGGGTGGGATTCGAACCCACGCCTCCGGAGGAGACTGCGACCTGAACGCAGCGCCTTAGACCGCTCGGCCACCCTGACGTCCTGTGGCAAGCCCCTCGGCTAGCTGTCGGCAGAGAGGCCAGCGCTCCGGCGCACTGGAAGAAGTCGAGGCCCGCTCCCGCGTACCTAGCGCCAAGAAAAGGGCCCTGGGCAGGCAGAACCAAGAAGAGACTGTCAGGGGTGGGATTCGAACCCACGCCTCCAGGGGAGACTGCGACCTTAAACGCAGCGCCTTGGACC